>PVIC010001562.1:6682-89736 GCA_004025085.1 Thryonomys swinderianus
TAAAATACAGCTTTCTAAACTGAAGACGCAGGGCAGGGGGGAGGAGGTAGAGACAGTGGGTGTGTGGGTGCCGCCTGCTCTTGGGAACCTGCTGCCTGCTGCAGCGTCAGAGGGGCTGGAAGTCCCCAAGATGTTTTTGCTCCCGGCACCTCATTCTCTCACCTCTTGCTTCTCAGCACCAGAAGGGTTGCTGATTGGCTTAGTGTGAAGTCCACCTCGATGTGAGGCGTCGCAGATCTCACTGGCCACTCTTCAAGCTGCGCCTCAGACTCTCTGGGAACATTCTCAAGTGCAAGGATTCAGCCCCATTCAGCTCCAGTGCTCACCTCTCATCATCACTTCTGTCTTGCATTTTAAATGCAGTAACAACCTCTGCTTTCCCTCGGATAGCAGGATGTCTACGTGTGCTGTGCGTGCAAACAGCAGGATACGAAGCACTGGGAGACCCTTTCAGGTTGGAGAGAGAAGCCTTTATCCCCAGGTCCCCACCCCAACCTCCCCTGCCTCTGAGATCTTGTAATCTCTCATCTCATCTCCCTAGAGGTGATGACTGGAAAGCAATAAAGCAGAATGACAATTTGTAATGAGAGCACCACAATTAAACATTTTTAAACGTTTTTTCTAAATTAATGCACTCAAGGGAATTGTGAATTCACTCAAGTACTCAAAATTAAAGACACACAGACAAAAGTTCTGCTACACACACCAAGAGTAAAAGACTTTTTGAAAAAACACAAGGCATTTTCCCTCTGATCAGGATTACAGTAAATGCAGAGACCAAAAGTATCTTCTGCCTTTAGTGTAAGTCTTTTTTGCCTTTACCATGTTTCATTCATGATAGTGTCAGTAAAATGAAATGCTAGTAAAATCACTCTCACGATACAGAATTTGAGGGAGGGGTTATATTTTGTTATATAAATTGAGAACTCATGTTTCTGTAAAATACATAGATTAGTGTATAGTATCTGTGTCATTATTGTTCTGGATTTTAATGGCCATGAAACAGGAATTCAAAACATAAAGAGCAGGCCCAAAGCAGCAGAGGTATGCGAAAATAAGGACTCTGTAACTAATCTCACATTATCATCCTGTACCACAGAAATGAGAGCTAGGCCCCTGAGCTGTCCTGAGACAACCGCAACACAGCAGATTTCGCTGCGGTCCCGCCGAAACAGCCTTCTCTCCTGACAAGGAGGAGCCACGTGTGTGAAAGTGGAGTGTCTCCATTCCTCCGTTCCCAGACCCCCAGCGAGAGAGCACGGGCGTGAACAGCCACAGGGATGACTGGCTGTGGTCAGGGTGGTCACCAGAGTGGGCTCAGTGTGCTGAAAAGGTCAGGTGTCATTATTCCTGATTGACAGGGAGAAACCACATGGAGAGTCAGCAGACCTTGGTCTGGCACTGTCTGTCATCAGCTGAGTATAAAATGGCCAGTTCTCCCAATGGAAGAAGTGGCTGTGAGCTCCCTGGAGGTTAAGAGCGTCAGCTTATGAGAGTTTCCTCACACTGTACAGCCCAAGCCACATGGATACAGATCTGGGCTTCAGGGTGGGTAGGGGCCATGAATAATGACAGAACGATGGTTTCCTAACTCGGAGGCCGTGTGAAGCTGAGTCCCTGAGTATCACACATGACTGGCAGAGCTGGAAGCTGCAGGCACTTTCCTACCAAGTGCAGTCTTGTCTCTGAGCATCGGAGAGCAACACCATCTGCAGGTCTCAGACTACTGAGAGGAAGTGGGATAGGAAAGATCGACTTCCCCAGAGTTCTCCTCCCCAAGGAGGATTGAGGCTGGACCAGGGCACAAAGGCCCCTTTACTAACAGCCCCATCCTGACAGTGAACTCAAGGAAGGGAAGGAACGATTCTCTGGCACCATCTCTTCATATTGTGGCATTTAACACCAGCAGAGTGTGCAAAGCAGCAAATGCTCTTACTCTTAACAGGAGCTGCCAGGTCAAATGCATTTGAATTGAAGTCCTGCATCCATTTATGTGACTCTGAGTAATACTCCTCCTGTAGGAAATAATATGCCCAGGTGTACTTCAGTTGATGTTAATTGGGTGATAGGCCGGTGTGCTTTTGGATCTATGTGGAGCCACAGCATCCATGAGCAATGATAATCACAAATACAGTGTGTCCTCTATGTACTTAACTCTCAGCTGTTGACTCTCAACCCTTAACCATTCAAGAGAAAAAAAAATATACATTGTTCTGGGTTTCAGAGTAGATGGAATCATTTTGAAACTATCAAACTATATATCAGAAATCAATCATTTGAGTTTTTTATCTCATTTGTTTTATTTAGCATAATGATTTCCAGTTCCATTCATTTTCCTGCAAAGGACATGATTCCATTCTCCTTTAGATCCACAAAATATTTCATAATGTATCTGTAAACCATGGTCTATTTGTTCTTCTGCTGATGGGCACCTAGGCTATTTCCACAGCTTAGCTGTTGTGAACTTTGATGCAATAAACAGGGGTATGCAGATACCTATAGTATGCTGACTTTCATTCTTTTGAGAATGTACCAAAGAGTGGTTCTGCTGAATCAAATGGTAGCTCTGTTCAGTTGTTTGAAAAACCTCCATTCTGATGCCCACAGTGTCAGTACTAATTTGTATTCCCACCAACAGCATAGAAAGGCCCTTTTTCCCTGGAATTCTCATCAGCATTTATTATTTATATTTTGGATGAGAGCTTTTCTGACCAGAATGAAATGAAACTACAAGGGAAAATAATAGGAAAAGAGTGGATGGGGGGGAGTAGAAGCAAAAGAGGTAACAGGGGTAAACATAATCAAAATATGTTATACATATATATATATATATATATATATATATATATATATGAATACACCCAAATGAAATCCACTGTTCTGTTTAACTAATATGCACTAATTAATTTGAAAAGAAATTAACAACAGAAAAGAACACAAATGTATCTAATGTAAGTTTTACATGACAGTAGAGTCTTTAGAAATGAAGACAAAAAAAACAGAAAAATCTGTAAATTTTTATGGGCAGTCATGGAAAACTATGATTTGCTGATAAAAGATTAGTAGTACTAAAATGCAAGAGAAGATTTTTTTAAAATGTCTGTAATTCCAAACCTTCCACATTTTATTTTTAGGAAAACAATTTTGTGATAAAATCTGCACTTGGTCACAAGTAGACTCGTGTATCTGGCAGATGGACATCTCTCAAACCTGAGCTCTCAAGAGAACAGATCAGAAAAATGACATTTTCATGTCCCTTGCCACCAGTTTGCTGAACTGTTCAATGCTAGAAAAACTCTGTTTCAATGAGAGTGTTTATTGATTTGGAAATTGTTTAATGTTTGGCGTGAATCCACTATTGCTTGGATTGGTTGATATTTTGACTTCAGTTGGTTTTGTTTGATGTTGTATGTCTATTTATAACCCCTATTGTAATCAGAGTAAATGGGAGGATGTGGGAGGCAAGAAGAGAAGAGAAAACATCAAAAATACTGCCAGGGATCCATCTTAACATCTTTTCAAACTGCTAAATAAACTAATATGAGGTTTTTATTGACTCTTTCCTAGGAAGTGTCAATAGGAACATGACCTCAATAAAAAGATGACATCTACTTATTCTTCTAAGAGCTGGAACTGGGTAGAAAATCCAGGGGTGTACTTTACAGGTTTAAATACACCATTGTTGTGGTGCCTAGTCTGTAATACACAAATTCGGTCCACTTATTCAATGGAGACCAGGTTAGCCTGAAGGAAATGTTGCTGCATAGTGTGTGAGATCAATGGCCATTCACAGGATATACAGAAAGATGCTGCAGTACCGCCCAGCTCATGAGTACGCAACCGATCTGGGTTGGGCACCCAGGCAAAAGAAGCACATCAGACAGAAGCCCAGGGAAACTAGAATATTATCTAATCAAGAATTGGGAAGGATTTCGAGAGTAAGGTGCCCAGAGTCCAAGGTATGGGACCCTGTTGAAACTTCTTATAGTTAAACTTTGAAGAAGAGTTAGAAATATCAGCTCCTACGAAATGAGATGGATGTTAGAATGAGCCGCCTGGCAACCCCCCACACACACACACCCAGTGCCCTATCCTTGCCAAGGAGTAGAGAACCTGTCCATCGCTCTTTTCAGAGCCTCAAATCTGGAGCTCCGGGCCCGCCGTGCCGTGTTTCCAGCGGACTGGGGAACTTGGGGCGGATGGACCGGACCCAGCAGCTCCGGGCCCGCCGTGCCGTGTTTTCAGAGCCTCAAATCTGGTTGGGCAGAGGAAGGAAAAGGCAAACTTGTTTTTTTCCAGCCTAGAAATCACAACCACCACTACCCTCCCAGCTACAATTTCAGGAGGCTCTCTAGAGGTTTGGACTGTAGGTACCTCTCCCTAAAGCTACAGCTGTATTTTTCATTTTAGATTTCTTTACAAAGTGTAGTGGTTGGCTTTCCCTTCACTGAGACACAATACTTAATACCTATAATGTAAAAGAGGAGGAATTTAATTTAGCTCATGATTTCAGGAGATTCAATCTATGATAGGCTGGCTCCAAGGGAGAAAAACACTGTGGAGGAAAGGTGCGACCGGGGAAGAGTGACTTAGTCTGTGGTGACCAGGAAGGAGAGCAGAAGAACAGGGCAGAAAAGAGGGAAGAAGCCAAATAAAGTGCCCAAGATCCTGTCTCTGTGACCAACTCCAACATACCCAGGATGACACTTGACTAATTTAGTTGTTTCTCAATCCAATAAAATTGACACAGCAGGTTTAACCATTACTTATACAAACACAGTCACCAAATTGAGAGCTAGCCTGTCCCTATGTGGGGCCAACCTAATTGGAGGAATCGTGCAATTTAAACCTTGCTTTACTTAGACAATAATTCAGGGAACTAGCAGGATTTGATTTCCACATTTCAGTATTTTGCCCATATAGGTTTTATTATTTTTGAATGAATGTCTAAAACAGCATTTTATATGCCAAGGATCCAAAGAACACAAATTGGAAATAGGGAAAAGTGATTTTTAAAAAAATGTGGTTTATCTGTAATGTAGTTATTAGGAACTGGAAGCAGTGAACTGGGACTAGTCAACTGAAATTGTGCAGCTCAAGATAGTTGAAATTTTGATTGAATGAATATAAATGTGTTGACTGAACTTCTGAAGTAGTATTTGACTAAGTATCAGTTGTCAGTAATTAGAAACGACTGTCACATTTTTTTAATCATGCTCCCTGTTTTTAATGAAATGTCCATAGAGTTTTGGTAGCGTGCTTCTTCTTCAAGTGATTTTACAAGTAGTTTTGTCTTGATGAGAACTTCTTATTTAAAATAGATGTTTTTGTTCAGAACATCATAACTGTTGCCAATTCTGGTTCACAGTGCAAAGTGCTGCAGGAGCATTATGAAGTATTTACCAGGACAAAGCATATGTTAGTCCCAGATATTAACATGAACACAACTCTCAGAGTATCTGTAAATTATATCACTAGAAAAGACCTGGGTTAGATTCTAGCATGAGAAGAAAATTCTACAGTTTCACAGCTTTGTAAATAAAGGATACTTACCACTTACCCTGAAAGTTATGACTCAGTCCCTTAACTTCTTGATATTTGAAAACAAAAATTGAATATAATTACACCAATGTAGTAAATAGCATGAATAATTGGAATATGGGAAATGGTAATAAACCCTCACCTTGTGGATATTCAATGCAAAGGATATAGGCCATTCAGTTTAACACCTATCAATTCAGACTGGTTTTCAAGTAGAGCTTAGCATATAACTAAGTTTGAGTGCTCGTTCACAGTAGTTCGTACAGTTTTGCCACTAGAGTCTAAATGCTGCGTGAAAATCAATCCAGATATTGTGCTTTCTTTCTGTCTAGTTATTTTGGCCCTGAAATTTAATTTGGACACGCACATACAAACACGTAGCACACCCATATATAACCCCTTATACTATGTGCTTTTTTAACACTAAACTTTCTTTATATTTTCTCTTATAATTAACTTACCTTAGAAGTTAATTTTTGTTATATCTAAAATAGTCCAAAAACATATCTAAATTTAAAAAAGAGGAAAATGTTGCCTTTGATTTAGCTCCAAAATAAGCCAGTTCAATAATCTGTCCTGTGATTTCTGGATATCTTCAGTCATTACCAATGGCAGAGTGAATAGATGTAAGAGGAGGAAGAGGACCCCTAGTACACAGAAAAAGACCAACATAAAGACCATAAAGGTTACTACTACTGAGAATCGATGATGAAGATGAGAAGTAATGAACTGAAACATTCTTTTCAGCACTAAGGATAATAATAAAACTTTCGCTGACATGGTAGCCCTCAGTGGACTAAGGAAATATAATTTTTTTCTACAGAGAAGTCCTGTGGTCTGCTGAGGGTAAGTAGGCTGCAGGAAATGTCATTTCCATGAAGAACCCCTCATAATTCATAAGCAACTGAGCCTAAGAAGCTGCAAAGGTCATTCTTATTTTATAACATGAAGAAATATCCAAGGAACCTTTAAACCTTTCATTTTCCTTGCAAAGCTACTCAGGATCCATACATCATAATATACAATTATTCACCTTCCTGCAGAAAGGGTGACCATTTATTTAATAAACATGGGTTTCTTGTGATGTATTAGGAATGCTGAGAGATACAGAGATACACAGGTGATATAATAACATGTTATAGGTGCTCAAAACATTAATTAGCCACCAGGTATTTAATACATTTAAAAAACAAAAGTATCCATCATAAAAATTTTTTTTTTTCTTTTGAGACAGGGTCTCGCTTTGTAGTTTAGGCTGGCCCTGAGCTTACTATGGTGCCCAGGCAAGCTGCTGCGAACTCAGCAATCCTCCTGTCCCTGCCTCCCGAGTGCTGGGATTACAGGCGTGAGCCACCACGTCCGGCATTGTGGTATGCGGTGTTGATTGTTGGTGGGCGTGTCTCCACGCCCAGCATTATATGTGGTTCCCGGGGATCGAACTCAGGCCCTTGCACTTGCGAGGCAAGCACCGGAACCACTGAGCTAACCCTCCGGCCCCATCATCATAAAATTTTTTAAACTGAAGAGTAAAAATGAAAGACCAGCATGAAAATAATCCTACAGTAATGAACTAACTGCCATAATAGTGGTGCAACTATATTCTTCAATGGATGTGTCTGATTATCCTAAAGTGAGTAACATTTTAAGTACATTAGAAAAATCTTATTGTTTCAAAATTCCCTGCAGTGAAAAAGCCCATGACAAAGCAAAGAATAATTTTGAGATGAATTGATGCTGAATGTATATCATAAATTTGAATGTTTGCATATTGGAGTTTCTTAAAACAGGGATATTTAGAAATCATGGATTTTACAACTGAATTAATTTTGAATACAAGCTAATCATGTTTATATTTGTTAGGAAAATATACAGAAACATTCTGTGAATGGTCATATTAGCCACTACTCCCAACCAGAAGACCCACTTAGCACCATTCAAACCCAAATTAAGTGTGAAGGCACTTGGAAAGGCAGCTCATTTGTGATGCAAACATCTCTGACGTGTGTATGCTCAAGAAGCTAAACTGAGCAATGAGCTAGCTGCAAAGACAATGCAGTAATCAGGATGCGAACTTTTCGCTCTGATGATTTTTGAAACCAGAGAAAAGTGGCAGAGGATTTCCGATTTAGGAGGGACTGGCTTATCTTATTTAAAACATATCAAAATACTCTTCAACATTCAGAAAAATCATAAATGACCACCAAAGAGTGCTCACAGATCAACCAATGGCTTGCAATCAGCCTACTGTAAAGATTCTAGTTTTCATGTGTCTGTCTATTCCTCCCTCCCACTGTCATGAGATAGGTTCAAAGAAGTCTCCCAAAGAACAAATGAGGATGTCATCTTGGTCCACTGAACTAGTTCTTGACTTACACCACAGGAAAAACATTTCGGAATGCATCAGTATGAGGTGTAGCCAGATGGATTAGGCAGAGTTAGGAAGGCTGGAAGCAGCTCACTGGGCTTGCTCTAAACTCAGATTGGTCTGGCTCAGAAGAGCACAAGGCCAGTTTTTGTGGATTAGCTGAGTTGGGCTCATAATCTCAGTTTCTGAGGTCATAGCTCTGGAGGAATCCCTCTCTCTGGCTTGACAGAAAATTCAGTTCCCAAGGAATGACTATTCTGGCTTGAGACTGGACTGCCTTGGTTCCCATCACAGGATCTCTCATGGGATGATCTGCAAAGCTCTGCTTTTCCAGGAACCCAATGGGATCGTAGGTTTGGAGACTTCTAGGCATTGTTCCAGGTGGTCTCCAGCCAGGTGTTGTGAGAGCTGGCCACTGAGTGTTCCTGCACATACTGAAAATTAGCTATTCTTATCTTGACATCCTCAGTCTTAAAGGGAGATGCAAAAACTAGGTCAATTTAGGGCTAAGAAACCTTGTGACATTCCTTAAGTGATTCTTTTCCCTATGCACAAACCTAAACAGAGACTTCATTGAGTATTTTAATAGGAAGACAAAAATTTTAATTTCCTTGTCTCCTTCCTACCTGTCTAATTCTTCCATCCTGCTCCACCACCACGTACCCTTCCTTCCACCCATCCATCCATTCATTTCCCAGATATATATAGGGAGCCCTCTCTCTGCCCAGCCAACGTGCCAGGTGCTAGTAGTATACACAGAGCTAGGGAAGACAAAACCTTGCCCTTGAGAAGTCTTTACTGTCAGGGCTACAGTTTCTTCAAATTGTTGCCCCAGTAAACACTCAGCATGACATTACACCTGACAAACCTTACACTGGAGCCCCTGGGCACTTTTCCTGGACTAACCAAACCAGAGTATCCTGAACAGAATTATTAGCACACACCAGAATAGTTCTGAGTCAGGCTAAATTTTCAGAATGCAACTCAGGAAAGAGTTTGAAATGAGAACCAATAAATATAACACTTTATTGTGCCCTCATATAGATATGATACAAGTTTTGTCAAACAGTGAGAAAAGGCCAAGTTGAATCTCACAAAATAAAGACCCTTTGTTAGCAACAGCACATACATATCCTTTTGTATGTATGCCATACATATCCTTTTTAAAAATCCAACATTATGAAGTTAATTTTAACTCTGTAAATATATTTGACTTGTGAAAGAATTTCCCCTAGAAAAGGAGAATTTCAAATAGCAAAATCTCTGAAGTACTGTGAGATTTTAAGGACTTATGTATTGCTGGGCGTGGTGACTCACGCCTATAATCCCAGCACTCAGGAGGCAGAGGCAGGAGGATTGCTTGAGTTTGAGGCTGGTCTGGGCTACATAGTAAACTCAGGGCCATCCTGAACTACAAAGGGAGACCCTGTCTCAAAAAAAAAAAAAAAGGACTTATCTATTAAGGTTATAAATTTTAAAAGAGCCTGGATGTAAGTAGCCAGATGTGTGGATATGAATGATAACCATAAAAGTACATAGATATATTTGTAGATGTGTGCTATAAGTAGATTGTATGCACACATTGTACATGAGTACAAGAAACATTTCCACTCTGCCGAAGCATGCTCCTATCTCAGCAAGGGCAGGTGATGACCCTGTGAGGCTCACATCTGACAGCTGCAGGATTACTGCTCCTGGCACCACCCAGCGCCAGTCACAACCACCAAAGCATTTGATAAGACATTTTCCAATGCATTTGACCAGAAGCAGCAGGCCTGACCTCCTTCATACGGCACGTCATTAATGACTCCATTTGCTCAACAACACTGTGCACTCACTACACACAACTCCTGGTCCCACTGAACCCCTCCCCGGTGGCACAGTACCGCAACTCTACCCCCACCAAAAATGGTACAGGTCCATAAATAGTCGTTATGATTTAGTTCAAAGGATCCAGTTTACTTTAATAGCCTAATATGCCAACACTTCATTACATGCTTATTTGTGTGCACTTGCGAAAAGGTTTCTGGCAGCCACGGTGTGTGTTTTCTTGGAGAAATTTCATTTCATCAGTTTATATATCCAGTTTCAAAGGAAGAAAGGACTTATATTTCAGATCCAGACTGCTCTTTCTGCCATTGGGAATTAGCAGTCCCTGGCTCATTGCCAGCAGGGAAGCTGCCGCAGAAGCAGTACAGACGGCAAAGCGATGTGCTGGCACCGCCCGCCTTTCTACCGGGTTCTTGGGAAGCACATGGCGGCGGGAGGGTACCGTGACCGCTGCAGCCAACCGATGCCTCCCTGTTTCCTTCATTTGGTTTTGAGGTCTGCATGTAGGGAAGCATCGTCTTTTTCCTCAGCCATCACCTGCCCGCTCCTAAGCCCCAGCCTGCATCCTGCACACACATGAGCATGACACACCCCCCCACACAGTTTCCTTGTTACCTGTTTTGTATATAATTACAACAAGAAAAGATATGCAGAGGTATGAGAAAAATTACATTTTGACACCGAAAAGCACCCTTAAGAAGAATCTGGCTCTCCCACAAAACAGTGAGGCATTGAGGGAGTTAAGACCATGGATCTGGAGGTCTAATAGTCTGAGCCTGAGTCCTCTTCCATGAAATACTATCTGCATGACTTGAGCACATTTTCTAAGCACTCCACTCAGGAAAATTGTAAGAGCAAAGCACTTACTGCCGAGAGGCATGGTGAAAAGAAAGGAACAGTGTCTGCTACACTTTGAGATGCCAATTCCTTCCCTGCAAAGCTCCACCAGCTGCCTAAAGATTGTGTAACATATCATACAGTGACTCCAGACCAAGCAATTCTGGCACCAAAGTGAATCAAGACCAAGAGAAAAGGTAGTAAAAATTGAGTAAACTCAGCTAAGTCCGAGGCACTTCTAATGAGACTGGCAATTGAATGAGAAACAGATCAAGCACTTTTCTTTAATGAGTTTAGGGATTTGTGTCCTGGAATGCCCACTTGCAATTGGACTTACAAATCAATAGCAAAAAGCAAGCAAGAGACCAAGAAGTGGGGTGATTTCAGATGAGGGCTCCCTGCACCTCAGTTTTGCTACTGTCAACAAAAGTGTCTGCTCTGACTGATTATGTGGATATTATTCTTTATCTTTGTCTAAAACACGGAGAAAGAAACAGTGTGGACTGGGGGGAAAAAGAGGGAAAACAGTTCACTGTACCCTTCCAAGATAATCAGATATATTACTTTGATTTAATGTTAGTCGATAGAGACAAACAAACCCTTGGGGAATTTTCTGCAAATAAATACATACATCCTATCTGAATTAACCAGATCAGTCCATTAATTGTTTCTGTATTGAACCATCATGGACCCACATTTACAAAAACTTTGGAAGAGAAGGAGAGGCAGCAGAAAGCCCCAGATGGAGAGAATTCTCTTTGAATTCTCTCTTCTCCACTGTCTGCAGGTAGACACCCCATGCTGTTCTGAAATCCTTTATGCCATTCTTTGTCAGAGTGGCTCTCATTAATCAATAAGCAGTATTTGATATCTATTATCTGTCCTCAAAGAAAATGCTGCTTAACAAGTATCTCTACTCTTCCCTGCCAGGCAGATTTAAATGAAGAGAACTAAAGAAAATGGTAGATGAAAACAAACCAGATCTAAGTCTGGCGCCTCTCTGACAATTGAAAAGTGTCTTTTCTGAAAACTTTTTAAACTGCTCAAATAACAACAACCAACCAGAGGCTCAAGAGATTTCTGCACACCTGCTCAGAGCTCTCGGAATATTCTAAGTGGATAAACCCGTACCTGATTAGCAGAGTATCTTAAAGTCGCCAAAGTGTGAAGTGTACAAGTGTTCCCCTGGAGTAAAAGATCAAATTAAGGGCTGGAGATTTGGCTCAGTGGTTCCATCACCTGCCTAGCAAGCGCAACGGTCCTGAGTTCTATCCCCTGTAACCACATAGAATGCTGGGTGTGGTGACTCAGGCTCACCAGCCATCAATACCACATACCACAATGCCGGGCGTGGTGGCTCACACATGTAATCCCAGCACTCGGGAGGCAGAGACAGGAGGATTGCTGAGTTCACGGCGGCTTGCCTGGGCACCATAGTGAGCTCAGGGCCAGCCTGAACTACAAAGTGAGACCCTGTTTCAAAAAAAAGAAAGATCGGGCCGGAGGGTTAACTCAGTGGTTCTAGCGCCTGCCTCGCAAGCGCAAGGACCTGAGTTCGATCCCCAGTAACCACGTATAATGCTGGGCGTGGAGACTCACGCCCACCAACAATCAACACCGCATACCACAATGCCGGGCGTGGTGGCTCACGCCTGTCATCCCAGCACTCGGGAGGTAGAGACAGGAGGATTGCTGAGTTCGCGGCAGCTTGCCTGGGCACCATAGTGAGCTCAGGGCCAGCCTGAACTACAAAGCGAGACCCTGTCTCCAAAAAGAAAAAAAAAAAAAAAAGATCAAATTAAAACTTTCATTGGTACTTTTCTCCTAACAGCTTTATTACGATACAAACCAGTTACCATAAAATACACCTTTTTAAAGTGTACAGTTCAATGTACTTTAATATGTTCACAGTATTGCACAACCATCACCACCAATTTTAGAAACTTTTCATCATCCCCCAAAAAGTAAAAACCATAATTTTTCTCTCCCTTGGCCCTCATCTACCAAGAGGTTTGCCTATTCTGGATATTTTGTATAAACAGAAACACCCAGTAGGTGAAGTTTTATTTCTGACTTTGTTCATGTTCTCTAAAGCTTTCAAGGTTTCCAGCCACACTGTACTTCATTTATTCTCATTGCCAAGTAGTACTTTTTTATTAATATACTGAATTTTATTATTCCATCTATCAGTTGATTCACTCATTTAGGTTGCTTATATTTTCTTCCTATTTTTGTCCATTCTGAATAATTCCACTGTGACCATTTCAATACACACTTTATGTGGGTACATGTTTTTATTTTTCTTTGGTATATATCTACCAATGTAATT
Source organism: Thryonomys swinderianus (assembly GCA_004025085.1). Classification (NCBI taxonomy): domain Eukaryota; kingdom Metazoa; phylum Chordata; class Mammalia; order Rodentia; family Thryonomyidae; genus Thryonomys; species Thryonomys swinderianus. The sequence goes on from PVIC010001562.1 coordinate 19,585, forward strand.
GCTCAGTCTAAAAGTATTTAACTTTTTGAAAAATTTCCAAGCTGTTGTCCAAACTACTCTCATCCCTTCACAATCCCAAAAGAAAAATACAAGTGTTCTAATAACTTTCAGCCCTGCCAACCCTTATTATCAGCTTCTTTCAGTTATCCTAGTATAAAAAGTTATCTCATTATACTTTTATTTTAGTTTCCTAGTGGCTAATAATAATGAGTATTTTTTTTACTATTTATATATCCTTAGAGAAATGTCTATTCAAATGTTTTACTTGAGTCTTTTTGTTGCTTAGCTATAAAATTTCATTGTATATTCTAGAATACATCACTATTCTGATACGTTTTTCACATATTTTCTCCATTCTGCAGCTTGTCCTCTCATCTTCTTTTTTGCTATCTTCAAAGGGCAAAACCTTTTAATTCTGTAAGGTAATTCAAAGTTAGAGTCACTATTGTGGCGCCTTCTTAACCAGAAAGTACTAATAAGAATGACCCCTACTAAGACTCCACTCCACCATAGTTAGCAACATTTCTATCAAGTCCCATTTCTAAAGGGCAAATCAAGGTACCTGACTGATTCATGACACAAGAATCTAGGGCCTATGCATGAAGGGGATTGTTACCAAGACACCAAAAATGGATCTTCGTGAAGGAAATATAGAGACAGTGTTCAGGAAGCAATTTAATAATGTATCCTGACAGGTCCCAAAGAGCCTACAGCTTCCAAAGTGACTGGGCAGAGAAGCAAAGTTCAAACAGAAGCTAATGGGGCAGAAATCACAACCAGGAATAAATGAGTTTGAATTAGAAAGTAGGATAAAGAGCTTGGAAAGGGTCAGCATTAGGAACATTTTTGCAAAATCCCTATCGTTGGAGCTGGTTAAGATGCCATCCAGAACTAGCCAGCTACTTCACCATATATATAATTATTCTAAAATTTAAAAATATTTTTAAAATTTAGAATACTTGAAATATTCTAAAATATTAAAATGTTTCTGCTCTGAATGACTTTGAATAAATGATGCATTTTAATAGATTTGATTATTTAAACTCAGGAATCACTGGCACACGTTTAGTATATGTGCTGCCGAAGCGAGCACTGGCACACGTTTAATAGTACAGGATTTTTTATTATTTTATTCATGCCTTCATTATTGTTAATGCCTAAATTTCCATTTAGAAATAAATAGCCTCACGATTTTTACATGTCAACTGGCAGCAGAAACAAAATACAAGACAGCTGCCAAGAAGCTCTCTGTCAAGCTGAAATGTAATATTGCAACGTTTTGTTAAATCCTTTATCTAAATAACTGCCACAGGCTGCACGCATTGGAGTATGAACTTTGTATTGAATCAGAGCGATGTGTCTGAACTAGATGTATCATAAATTAGCACAGTGACAGACCTCTGGAGCCCCCTTTTCTCTTGCAGTGTGTCTTGATAACCAAAGTGAAAAGTTTTATGTGGCAGAGCTCTAGAAAGAGATTTTGACACAGGCATAAAACAGCAGAAAGCAATGAGTCAGTTCACTCTACTTTATCAACAACATAGGGGACTGTTCCCTGCTCCACAAATACATCAGGAAAAGATGATGATGATGATGATGATGATGATGATGATGATGATGATGATGATGATGATGATGATGATGATGATGATAGATGATAGATAGATAGATAGATAGATAGATAGATAGATAGATAGATAGATAGATAGATAGATGATAGGTAGATGATAGATAAAACTGTTTTGTGGGTATGTAGGGATATGGGTAAAAATGAGAATTAACTTGTGTCATATAATGGTACAAATTCCCCAATGTTATGTGTGATTGTGAGGTATATATAAATTGTAGCAATAAAGAATTCAATTTTAAAAATACTGTCTTACACCAGTGACGACAGTAGTTGAAAAGTACCATGATGCCCGTCAGCTAGCTATAGAGTAGAGCTATGGTACTAAAGCTCAATCCAAGAAGCCAAAGGCCACTTCAACACATCAAGACCCTATAATGCCCTTCTAAGCCCAAAGATATCACCTTAATATAATCCCCATCCCTTTCTGACCGGATCATTGCAAAATTTCCTGGCTTGTCTCTTTTCCTCCAGTGCAGTATCTCTGTAATATATTATCCATAATGCTGCCAGAAAAATCTTTCTAAATCTTGTATCTCAACCACTCAAAAATCCTTCCATGGCTTTCCATTACTTTGATCATAAAAATCAAATGCTTTCAGGCCAGAGATTTAGCTCAGTGGTTCCGGCACCTGCCTTGCAAGCTCAAGGTCCTGAGTTCAATCCCGGTAACCATACAATGCTGGGCGTGGTAACTCACACCCATCATCAATCAATACCACATATCACAGTGCCAGGCATGGTGGCTCATGCCTGTAATCCCAGCCCTCAAGAGGCAGAGACACTAGGATTGCTGAGTTCCAGGCTTCCTTGGGCTACATAGTGAGCTGAGGGCCAGCCCAAACTACAAAGTAAGAGAATGCAAGGTGTCTGAACTAAATGTGTCATGTCTTTGCACAATAAGTGTTAGCTTTATAACAAAATACATGAGCTTATTCTGGCTTACAGTTTTGGAGTTTCCTGTTCAAGGCCAATTAGCCCCCATTGCTCTAGGCATCTGAAAAGGTACCACATCATGATGACAGCATGTGGCAGAAAAAACTGCTCTTCTTATAACCCAGGAAAGGAAGAGGAAGAGGCTGGGGTCCCACAGTCAATTTCAGAGGCATGCCCTCAATGACCTAAGCCAAACCTCCTAGAAGTTCCATGATCTCCAAACAGCACCACCCAGGGCTCAGTCTTTCAGTGTGGGGGAACTTTAAGGGACACTCCCCAAAGTCATAGCAGTAATGGATTTCTGCCACTAATGCCCTGTTACTGCAAAAACTATTTTTCCTGCCTGGACCATCTTTTTCTATCTCTGTGACCCAATTCCCTTATTTGCAGCTAAATTCTCAAATATTCTCCTCTCTACCGTGACTCCCCAGCAAAGTTTTCTCATCCCATCTCCACTTTAAATCATCTGCCTTTTTCTGTGCTTTCACATGCTGGTGTACAATTTCAGCTACCACTTATGCGTTACTATTTAATACTATCCCACTCTGTTATCATCACCCTCTTCCTGGACTAACTCTTCCTGAAGTAAGATTAAGGACTGTGGCTCATTTCTCTCCATTCCAGCTTCTAAATGGTTCTTAGAATAAAAAAAAGTCCAACAAATATTCTTTGGGACTGTCTAATATTCTTGTTTTCTTATTTGCTTGGTTTTTTCTGTTTATTAGCCCTTCTTTATCTGCTTCTCCTCCACTGAATTGCCTTGGTACCTTTATGAAAACTCAGCTCAGCATTTTGTGAGTCTATTTCTGGGTCGCCATTCTACTCCATTGATCTCGCCATCCATCAACCCTGCATGATTGATTGCCAGAGCTACCAAGTGAAAATTCATATTGGGTAGGCTGATTCCTTCAACTTTATTCTTCTTTTTCATGAGGTGGTATTTTATTCTATGATTCATAATTTGATATACAAATTGTAGAATAAGTCTATGATGACTACACAATTTTTACTAGTTTGATAAGTAGTTTGATAAAATATGGTCCGGGAATTCAGCTCAAGTGGTACTGTGCCTACCTTGAAAGCACAAGGGCCCAAGTTCAATACCTAGTACCACAAAAAAAAAAAAAATGCATAAAACTATAGTTCAACTTTGAAAGAATTGATGTTATTAGCATTTGACTCCCCCAAATAGTATGTAACTCTGTTGATTTAAGCTTTTCCTACTTTCTGTTTTCAATACTTTTATCATTTTCAATACAGAGATCCTGACACTATACTTTTTTTTTTTTTTTTTTTTTTTTTTTGAGACAGGGTCTCACTTTGTAGTTCAGGCTGGCCCTGAGCTCACTATGTAGCCCAGGCGAGCAATCCTCCTGTCTCTGCCTCCCGAGTGCTGGGATGACAGGCGTGAGCCACCATGCCCGGCACTGTGGTATGTGGTATTGATTGCTGGTGGGTGTGAGTCACCACGCCCAGCATTCTATGTGGTTTCCGGGATTGAACTCAGGACTTTGTGCTTAAGAGGCAGGCACCGGAACCACTAATCTAAATCTCCAGCCCATCTGACACTATACTCTTATAACTCCCAGCTATCCTAAAGAATCTGTGAGGTATGATGAATATGGCAATGATGACATTTACTAAAATTTATATTGTACTATTAGAAATGAGGCCTTCTTCTAAGTGTGCCACTATATCAGTTCATTTGAAAAGGAAAGTAGCTCATGTAATAGGACTTCCCTCCTGTTTTGGCTTTTAATACTTATGGAAGGCATGATAAAGTTGTAGAAACTGTCCACGAATATGCCAAGTCTATTGCTTTCTCTTTGTAGTATATGTGCTCCTTAAGTAAGCACATTAGTTTGATTCTAACACATTCATAATAAGTTTAGCAGCTGAGTCACTCCTTCCTTCTTGTGCTAACTTGGTAGTGTGCTGAATCAAGTCCATTCTAGTTACATGTTCCTGATATTATCTTATTTACCTAAATTATAAAAGAAATAAAACTATGCGAGACATAGTTCAATTTTGTAATATTTGAAAAGTATCACTTTATGTTTCAAACTTTTCTGCTTAGTAATTCATGGAAAAATCATTATAAATGTGACATTTTCTTCTTAGACAAGGTGTACAAATAAATACATTCTTTTCTCTAGACCTGTCGTCATTCTGGACTTAGCAGATCCTATTCTATGACAGTGGAGTGGTACTGTCAATGCCTGTTAGGATGCATTTGGCTATTTTCTCATTTCCTTCATTAAATGACCATAAATGGTTTCATATTTTAAATTCACCTGCCCACCATTTTATGATTTCACTGCCTTCTTCAATATTAACTTAATAAGTTATTCTTAATTCTTTTCTAATCATCCCTGTCTGGTGACGCTCCTGAAACTAACCAGATTAATCATTATACAGCCCAAACCAATAAGCCATGTAGTAAATAATGAGAAAATCCAGCTCAAATATGAATAAGTACATCTCACATAATTTGTAAATGTACAAAAAGTATGGGAGATGGAGGCATGCTGAATTTGGATTCATACTAAAGTCTATGTGACTCTAAGCCTAAGTTTTTATTCTGTACTGTACTGGATTGTTTCTTAAGATAAAGATAAAATAGTTTCCAAGAGAGTGTCCACCAAGATTTTTTGGAAACCAATTTGAGTCCTTTCTGCCAAGGAAAAAAAAAGTGGAATCAAACAGGAAATCAAGTTTATGGTCCATCCTTAATTATTTCCAACTCGCTCATCACCTCTCACCAAGCTTCAAAGACTTTCATTAAAAAGACAGCAAGGAATGTTGAGACCTGCACTTTTCTCTGGTACTAAGTTATACAAAAATATCACCAGAGACTAATTGATGTCTCTTGAGTCTAATGCTTGGGTTGCTCTGAGGCACTAGGAGAAGACAAGAAGAAAAACTAAGTAGAGAGAGTCTATTTTACCATTTTCACCCCAGGGCTTTAACACTTTAAAATCCTTTAACCCTCCACTTGAACTCCAGGTACAGGAGTTCACAAGCATCTACATAGCCTCTGTCCTTCCCACCATGTTTGCCCTTCCTTTCTCTCTCTCTTCCTCTTCCCACTCGGAAGTTGGACACAGATGCCCTTAGGCAGAAAGTGGGCACATAAAACCCACCCAACTACTTCTCTCCATGTGAAAGTACAAGATAACCAGGCCTGTTCCTGGATGGAGGTTTTACAGATAGGAAATTCTCTCTGGATGGAGTATAGTGTTTTAATACAAGGGAGATATTTTTAAAGTGGCATTGTTCTTTACCCAGGACATGGCAATAATCTTTGCTCACAATGGGCCTTTCTAAACAATGCAGGTTGAGACATAGTCTTTAAAATAAAGGAGATACTTCTGACCTTGTTCACTGCAAGGCCAGGTCCAGCTGCAAGGAAGAAGGAAGTTTCCATGCAGCCAGATCTGAACAGTGGGTCTGCATGTGGACAGAAAGAGAGATCTATAGGAAAGCCATCATACGGACAGAACTATAAAGTGCCAGTGGGATGGAGTTCTGTTCCAAATTACTTATACGGGTTTTTAACTACACAGTCATATGGTACATCAGTCTGACAGATGGAAATTGAAATGAAACCTGTTGTCAGGAACATGAGAACTTTACATTTTTGTATTTTAATCAGAATATTTCATGGTAAAATATGTTTCTCCCAAAGAACTAATCCCAATACTGCTACACTGCTACAAAGCTCAAATTCTGGGCCAGTTCAGTTCAGTTTATGGTTCCAATCCTACACTGCACATCCTCATGTATGACCCTCTAAAACGTTTTATTAGAGTGCTTAAAAACCAGCAGCAGACATTTTATCATTCACCTACTGGCTCTTCTGTGTCCTAATATTTTCTTCTTCAAGAATTGTTTTATCATCTGTCTCTTCTTTTGTTGTTCACCATATCATTCTCTCCCATTATGAAAAAATAGGGCCTAACAGACTGACAGCAAATTTCATCAGGGCTGTTATCTGGCAGAGTGACAGCTAAGAGTCAACATCAGAATGACCAAATAATTCATTGTGAGACACGCTCTCTGAGATAGTTGTTAAGTGGTGTGTATCACTACTAAAAACTATCTGTTATACCATGGGGAGATGATTTTTCCTAGCTGGAGAGGGTACTCTTCACTCTCACCAAGTTTCATGAAGACATGAAAATGAGTCCTTGTCTAAGCTCAGACACCAGCCTCATCAGAAAGACAAACATCTATGTAATGTGATGTGAGAGATACTAGGTACCAGATGCTAAATCGGACTCATACATTTATTTGGACAAATCACTGCCTTCTCTTTCCAAAGTCAAACACGTTTTGAAATAAACAGGTCACAGATCTGTAAATATCATGTCTTTTCTCTGGTATAAGAAACTGAAGATGTAAATGAGCTCTAGAATATATAGTAGATACTGTGAAATAGAAAATATTCAAAGGGAAATGGGATGTGGGGGTAAGTAACAAGGGGAGGAAAAAATAAGATGGTTAAAAAAAAAAGGGGGACAAAGCTTATGTATATAGGGCTGGGGGTTGTAGGGTGGGGGATGGGAAAAAATGAGAATTAAATTGTATCATATACTGGTACAAATTCTCAATATTGTGTGTGATCATGATGTGTATATATAATATACCAATAAATATTCAAAAAAAAAAGTCAAACACTTTTGAAAGGCCTGTTCTGCTGAGTTTACAACAACACTGAGTGAGGCCCAGCTTGCTTTCAGCAGCATGTCACTGATGTTACAAGGAGGCCATTGTAGCTACAACTTGTAGCTGCAAAAAACATCCACGTAGGCTAATATGAATGACTCAAATTCAACACACAGTTTCCATCTTGATGGGAACAACTAAACAGTATGAGACTGCTTAGAGTCTAAGGATCATGGGAGAAGACGGGAAGATCCTGGAAGAAGAGAAAGAAAAGAGGGATTGGAAGAAGCAAAGGCAGGCAAACTCTCAGTGGGCATAACCCTACATATTAAGATGGTATGTGTGGTATCACTATCAGAAGCTATGGATAGGCCATATATTATACCTAACAATTTGACAGTGCACACCAATAATTTCAGAAATGTTCATGTATATAGATCCATATACTTCCACTTCTGGGAATCCACCCAAAGGAAATGTTTCAATTACCAGAAAGATAGTAATGTTCCAGGAAGGAAGCACAACAAGCTAAAATAGATACGATATTCAAGTATAGAATACTCTGGAATTCTACACAAAGAGCAAGCCCATTTTATCAGCTCCAAGGCTCTGTTAAATGAAAAATTATCAATTATCCATTAATCAACTAGTAGTAAGAGTCTCTGTCAAGTTCTTATGTGAGAGGAATTTAAGTAATGATTTCTTATCAATGAGATATTGTGATGATGATCATTTTGTTTCTGATCTTGCTAATCCATCATTGCCTGAATATATCTTTTATTTTGCTTTTTAATTTGATTATGATGGAGGATTTTTAATATAGACAAATTTTTAATTTCTATGTAATCTGCCTGTTAAGTGTTTGATACATTCTTTAGTGAACAATCTTTCTACCTGCCCTTGGGAAGTTTAGTAAGGATTCATTTTTGCTTTCTTCAACTATTTTTTTATACTTTTTTTTTTTTTGAGACAGGGTCTCACTTTGTAGTTCAGGCTGGCACTGAGCTCACTATGTAGCCCAGGCAAGCCTCGAACTCAGCAATCCTCCTGTCTCTGCCTCCCGAGTGCTGGGATGACAGGCGTGAGCCACCACGCCCGGCCCTTTTATACTTTATTTTATCCACTAGTAATATATTTTGAGACATGGTCTTAAGGCAAGATTATGCTTGCTTATAGACATTCTAAAAATCTTTACTAAGTAACAATTTCCTTCATTATTTTAAATTGTCTACTCTCTCACAACAAACACAGCAGGTTTATGTGTAATGAATTCTGTCCCTAAGCTAATGTCTGTCTTATAGATCTGGCCTTATCTTGTACTACTTTAGTATTTTTAATAGCTGTTTCTTTATAGTGTGTGTCCACATCTGGGCAGGATAGATGTCCCTCTTCATTATTCGCTTCTAGGATTTTTAAAATAATCTTCAGCAAGTATTCTGGCAGGATTCACATGGCAGACAACAAAAAATAAGATCATTAACCATATGTATAAGCTTCTAGGACTTGTCCTATTCATTCTGAATGATTTCTACTAGAAGAAATGTCTGTTTGGAGAGTGGTAATATCTTAACACCCTCCCGGAATTTATAGGCTGTATTCTGAGGTTCTTTTTTCCCAGTGATGAAGGTGGGAACTAGATTATTCTCTGTCTGTAACTGACACTGTAACAAGAGAATCCCACATTCTTTGATATTCTTTCTGACAAGGACAAATTACATTTTGACAACACTCTTGAGTTCACAGAAAGCACTCCCAAACACCACCTCGTTCAGTCTTCACATCAGGCTGAGCTGAACGAGCAAGCACTGCCATCCCCACTTACGAGTGAAGAAGCTGACCCGCAAAGGGGTCACATCAGGATAAGAACTCTGTACGGGAAGCCTTCCTTCTCCTTTGATTACTGCCACATACCAGCACCAAGAAGGCAGTCACTGATTAATGTTGAGCTGATTAATCCATGAAGAATGAGTGAAATATAAATAAATGAATCAAAACCATTCACTCCCCAAACTGGGAGCAGATCTAATCCTCCCTGTTTCTAATGAGTTTGGCTTTCCAATACCCCTTATAACCTGAGCCGAGACATGGTCTGTCATCAGTAAGTGGTTCTGTAATCCTGCAAGGAACAACTAGTGTTTTAATTTAAAAGAGATTTCTAGTATATAAAAAGAACAACCAGTTTATCATTGGCAGCAAGAGGTCACCAATGTGAACAAGGGGTACTGAACTGTATCACTATGGGCTTTATCACATTCTCCACCAGCAGGGTTTGTTACCTGCACATCCTCTCTAGAGATAGTTTTTTTCTTCTTTGGATTGCTTTTATTATGAAATTCATACAATGATAAATACCAGGACATGTCATATATTTTACTTTGTCTAACAGCACTGTAATTTATGCTTCAGAAACTTAAATTGCTTAGCTAGCCAGTAGATGTATAAGTAGCAAATATTTCAAACCTAGCTAGAGAGGGTAGAGGCCTTTCCTAAAATTACTGTGTTGTGGAAGCCCACTCACTCACAATGGGTACTGAAGGAGACTGAGTGCAGGGCGCAGTTATCCTGGAGTAGGCAGAATTTGGGGTAATAGGGTAATACAATCATAGAGCCAGTGGGATGGAAACACAAAGGGAAGATGTAGGTCTGGCCACCTGTTCAAGGTGGGCCTTTGGTTGAGGGATGCTTCTGATCCATAGAGGCCAGAGCAGATGAATGGTTTACTTCCTTTGGCCCCCTTCTTTGTCTCAGCCCCCATGGGCCAATTTGAACCAGATCCAGGGTACCAAGTCCTTGGCGCTGAGAAGCACACTCAGCAACCCTGAGGAACTAAGTTTGTCCAAAGGCACTATAGACTCCTGTACAGAAAGCCAAGCAGGAGACAGTGCTCATTAAAGGGCTACTTGCTCTAGGGTGATCTTACTTATATGAAAACTCTTCCACAGCTATTAAAACTAAGCCATGTGTACTTAGATGTTTAATCATTTTCCTTTGCTGAAAGTAATAAACGTATGTGAGAACTACACTCTCTGGGACAAATCCTGGCCACAGGATCACTTACAGAGCCAATCGACTGTGCATGTCGGGCTCTTGGTGATTATGTAATTATGCTAAGGATTATGTCTGATTATGTAAGTGATATTTAGTGATTAACTCTCAGGAAACGTTATCTGACTCAAGGTGTAGAAGATGTGGTATAATAATTATTTTTGAATTATGTCTGCCTTCCTCTATTGTCACTTTTCCTAATAAAGTGGAAAAGTAAAACACTAAGCAGAAATGATTAAAAATACAAAATAAGAAAATAGAATAAAATAAAAAGTAAAACAGAAATAGGTAGTCAGCAAAAAACAAATTGGAGGAGAAGTGGCTCGTTCAACAGATTTCTAAAAAATGGAATTATTTTATTTTGCTGCCAGGACAATGCCTATAAAAATGTTTTTTCCTTCCTGCTGCAGCAATGGCAGCTCAAGAGGAAATGGAGCAGATCGTAGACTGGGAGCTTAACTGGGAGAAAAATGGCCAGCCTCCATTTTGCACACAAGCATGCACATGTATACACGGGCGCACACACACACACACACACACACACACACACATCTGCAACCTTGTACTTCAGGAGCAAGAAGCAGCACATTATTCATTTGCAGCAAAATGATGGAAAAATCTATCATTTTAGTATTTCATTTTCAGGGCTAAATTCAATGAAAAGCTGGTTGGGTTTTAGCCAAATGGCATTTCTATTAATGCAAAATGGAGAATTTGGAAGCATCCTCTGTTAAGTTTATACTGATGCATATACACAGGTAGGAGCAGAAAGAGAAGTCCAGAACAGTGCACCTGTGAGACGTACACAGTTTTGTACTGTTTTGTGATTCAATAAGAACAGCTCTGTGTATCTTGAATGCAAAGGATTTACAGGTACCACAATTTTTTAAAACAATCCTATTTGAGTTAGAAGGAAAATCAATAGCTATCAGAATGGCTGGACTTATTTTAGATCATAGAGCAACAGGGGCTCAAACAAATAGAGAGACTACTGCAAGGTATATATTATGACTGAACTCTGTCCACAGCACCTCACCCATATTTGCTCAATCAAGTCTTACAACAATCCTACAAGAGAAGAATTGCCAGAATCCCCATTTTCCCAGTGAGGAAACTGAGGTAGAAAGAGGCTGTAACTCAGTGCAAGAGGCAGCGCTGGGGGCACCGTCCGGCGCTTGAGTCCTCACCCTGCAGCGCGGCGCCACTTTAGAATGACTCAAGAACCGGCTCCGCAGTGGGAATGGGTCCACTTAGAAATCAAATGACGAGGAGGAACATCTCTGCTTTTCCATCTGCGCGAGAACGAAATGAAGAACAGCAAAGTTCATCCCCCGTTTAAAAAAAATTAAACTTTTAACATTAATTGCTCCTGAGCATTTGTGAGTGCCCAAAATCCTGACATAAAAGCTTTAATTTCTATGCAAAGCAGATAGGATGATTGAGTTATAATTAAAATGGTAATTATACCCTTAATGCTCCATATTTGACTTTTCAAAAAAATGTTATGCTCCAAGAAAAGCTATTTAAAGATCAGAGGAAAATGTTTGAAAATGAATGTATTCAAGACATTTTAAATCTTTTAAAATCCAGTTATTGATTTTTACATGCTTTCAAGTGTAGTCTAAAACATTTTCTTCATTTATTTTGGTCGATGGAAATAATAAAAAATCATTGGAACGTGAAAAGCTTAAACGAAGGCAATATTCTGAAGGTTGATATTTAATGTGATAAATATTTGAAATGTTGGGGTGCAGCGGGAGGGACGTCTCTACCTGTGTACCCTGAGCCCCCGAAGCCCCACCCACGGCGGGTCAGGGAAGAGTGGGTGGGCCAGACGCAGTCTCAGGCGACTCCCTTTCTGGTTTCGCTTGAACACTACAAATATGACATTTCCTTTGATCCTTCATTGACTGTTTAGAATTTTTAAAAAAGAACACCTAAAGCTATAAATCAAATGTCAGGTGCAGCAGCCTGGCGGAACCATATCAATAAGTCACGACGTAAGGCTTGCTGGGAGGCTCAGGAAGCAGCGGTGCCCAAAGCGGCGTTCGGGCTGCTCTGCGCTCGCTGGGCCGTGCGGGGAGAGGGGTGCGAGGCAGCAGTGTGCGCGGGCGAGGCTGCGGAAAGCGTGGGCTCTGCCCGGGGAGACCCCCACACGCCGTCCCCCACCGTCTGCGGACCGGAGGTTGCAGCCCCCTCTGGCTGGACTCTGGAACAAGGCTTCCCCTGCAAGCTCCGCCCACGGTGGTGCAGCTGGAGGGAAGAGAGCTCCGCTCATCCTCATCCGCAGGGTCTCTAACCGCTCCTGATTCCCTCCGGAGCTTCCCCTCCCCTCCCCAGACTCCTAGAGCCTTGAGAGGGTGGGCTCCGGAGGAAAGTCCCCTGCCTGGCCCTGTTTCCTCCAGGTAGAGTGGAGACACTCCGGAGGCTGTGAGGACAGTGACCAGGTGTGACCATAACGACGGTGGGCGAGGGGAGTGACCTGGGGAAAGATGATGGGGACCAAGAGTGTCCCCTTCTTAAAGAGTCTTTCTTGGGTGGACATTTCTTCGCCCTTCTATCATCTTTAGGAAGAGGAAAGACATCTTAGTAAACTCTGATGTGCCCAAAAGCAGGAGAGCCCCCCCACACACACACACACACACACTTGGGCCGCAGTAAGGACCACAGGAAGATCAGTCCCTCAGACCCCTGACGCTTGGCATCCTAAAGGGGACTTCTGCTTCTGCCCCATGGGGATAACTTCGCTGCAGCCTCTTAACAAGGTGGAGCACATGGACTTCACACTGGGAATGTCATACTCAAGATTTCCTAAAGTTGGGCCGGCACCTGCCTAGCAAGCGCAAGGTCCCTGGTTCAACCCCCAGTAACCATGTACAACAATACTGGGCAGGGTGACTCACACCCACCAGCAATCAGTGCCACATACCACAAATGCTGGGCTTGGTGGCTCAAGCCTGTAATCCTAGCACTCAGGAGGCAGAGGCAGGAGGATTGCTGAGTTCAAGGCTTGCCTGGGCTACAGGCTCAGCTTTGTGGCTGCACAACATGTAGACAAGAGCCCTCTCCATGTGACTTTCACAGTGGCATTAAGAGTTCCTCAAAGGAAAGGAAGAGGCGGCCCAACTCATTCGTCTGAAATGTCAGGTGTATGACTGACCAAATCCTAATCCAGGAATTCTAAACTCCCCAGTGCCTCTAGTCTGAAGGGCTCCTGACCATGCTCACCATATACTATTTGGTTTTTACAGATTGCCTTTCCTCTCTTCATCAAGAGCTGAGGCTAGAAATTGCCCTGCAGAATGTTCCAAATGACTGGTTTTCAGACATAGTGAATTTCAGAAATATTACCAGTTAGCAAAAGACACATTATGGATCTTTAGCATTGCCAGTTGGCTGGAGAACTGTGTAGGGAGGCAGCGCTGATAGCCACAAGCATTTTGGAATATCTACACTCTCGGGAAGAAAGTTCATTGGCAAGCACATTTTTGTGAAAGCTTTGCAGAATGGAAGTTCAGCGTCTGCAGCGAAAGCCCTGCTGACTGATGGTGATGGTAGTTTCTTCCCTGTGCTTGTGTGGCTGCAGGTCTCTCACCTCCTGTCCAAGCAGGGGCAGCCACAGCCATACAGAGAAGAGCTAATTGTTTGTATCTGAGTTTTGTTTCTCTTGTCACTCAAGGAAGCAGGGGCAAACACAACATCAGGAAATCTTGGTGTTTTTTGCTACGAGACATCAACTTACACTTAAAAGGATAATTGTGAGTTGTAGGGACCCCCTTTATAATGAGCAATTATAATTCTACTTTACTGCCTAGTATTGGGAGCCCAAAAGGCCCCTGTGTATGGTCTGTCTGTGTCACATTCCCTGACAGCAGAATAACCAAGAGAGAAGGCCTTGGGAGAGAGAAATGGAAGTGAGAATCTTTCAGAATGTCAGGACCCATGGAGCTGGCCTGGAGCCATAAAGGGCCATTCTCCATGTCCTTCTCCCCAGAGTTGCCCTCCACAGTGAGCCTTTCCCACACATGGACACAGCAGCTGCTTGGATTCACCTACATACACCTACCTCTACCTCTATGTCTACCTCTGCCTCTGCCTCTGCCTCTGCCTCTGCCTCTGCCTCTGCCTCTGCCTCTGCCTCTGCCTCTGCCTCTACCTCTACCGCTACCTCTACCTGGCACACACTAAGCCCTCATCTAAAGTTTGTGGAAGATGTGATGACCCCAGCTTTGACCACAGAGCAGTGAAAGACACTCACAAAAGAGGACTTCTAGAACTGCTTCAGAAAGTGGCAAGAGGAATGGAATAAGAGGGCTCAAAGGCAGGGGTAGGATATTAAGGCCAATGCATCTTTTGCTGTAATGATTTTTCTTTTCTTTTTAAATTAATTTTATAGGTACACTTTGCAAAACAATCACATTCATCATAAGGAAATTGTACCTCGACACGATATTTCTCAATTCTTTTTTCTCCATTGTCCCCCTCTCAACCCTTCTTCCTCTGCATTTACAACTTTTATTCTATTTTTTGCCTTTCATTATTTTTTTATCCTTCTCTTTCCCCCTCCTCTTTCCTTTGTTCCCCTTCTGAATCACTGAACATTTTCTATGATCCAGTGTCCACCACCCATTTTGGTCCTTATTTGCACTTTCAGTTTCTCACATAACAGAAACAATGCAATATTTAAATATATGTGGCCAATTTATTTCATTTAAGAGTATGGTCTCAAGGTGCATCCATTTAGCTATAAATGTCTCATTTATCTTTCTTTATGCCAAGTAGTACTCTATCATATATAAAAACATTTACTTTATCCATTCATGATGGGCACCTGGGCTGTTTCCAAGACTAAGTACTACAAATCGTGCTGCTATAAACATGAATATGCATACATCGCTGTTGTATGATGCTTGTAATTCTTTCAGGAAGATATCAAGAAAGAGAAGAGCTGAATCAAATGAAACTTCTGATTTTAGTTTTAGGGGAATCTCCATACTGATTTCAGTATTGGTTGTACACTCCCACAAACAGTGGAGGAGGGTTTCTTTCTTCCCATAGCCTTGCTAGTATTTGTTATTGGTTGATTTCTTGTTGATAACCATTCCTTCTGGAGTGAGATAGAATCTCAGTGTGATTTTAATTTGCATTTGTTGAATGACAGTGATGTTAATATATTTTCACATATTTATTTGCTGTTTGTACTTGTTCATCTGAGAAATGTCTATTCACCTCAGGTGCCCATTTTTAGATTATATCTTTAAGTTTAGGAGGCCTGGGTTGGTTTTGTTGTTATTGTTGTTTTGAGTTTCTCATATAGTGTACACATTAGCCCTTTGAGGAATAGCTGAAAAAATGTAAGTTGTCTCTTTACCCTGTTGGTGGCTTCTTTTGGTGGGCAAAAGCTTTTTAGTATAATGTGATCCCAAGTATTGATTCTTTGTAATATTTCTGTATAAGCAGAGTTTTGTTAATAAAGCCTTTGCCTATACCTATGTCTTCAAGAGTTTTACCTATTCTATCTTCTAGAAGATTCTTTTTAATATTTAGATCTTTGATCCATTTTGATTTTAATTTAGTGCATTATAAGAGATATGGATCTCGGTTTAATGTTCAGCATGGGAGACAGTTTTCCTAGCACTACTTTAATAAAGAGGCTATCTTTCTTCCAGTTAAGGCATTTGGCCCCTTTATCAGAGATAAGGTGGCTGAGAGTGTTTGGAGTTGTTTCTGTATCTTTTATTCTGTTCCATTGATCCTCAGGTCTGTTTTACTTTTTCCAGTACCATGTTGTTTTTGTCACAGTAGCTTTGTAGTACAACTGGAAGTCAGAACTCATGATATCCCCTGCCTTGCCTTTATTGCCCAGAATTGCTTTCGCTATTTTAGGTCTCTTCTAGTTCTTTACCCATTTTAGGATTGCTCCCTTTAGTTCTGTGTTATTTGTTTTTTGCTTGGGTTTGCACCGAATCTATACAACAGTTTTGGAATTATGGTCATTTTCAATGTATTGGTTCTTCCTATCTAAGAACAAGGATGTCTATTTTCTGATATCCACTTCAACCTCCTTTTTCAGAATAATGTAGTTTTCAATGTAAAAATATTTTTTCAATGTAAAAGTTATTTACTTTGTTATGTTGATTCCTAAATACATTTTTAATTGAATTCTTTATTGGTACATTTTGTATACATCTGACAATCATACATTTCTTTTTGTACCAGAGATCAAACTCAGGACCTTACATTTGCAAGGCAGGTGCTAGAACCACTGAGCTATATCCCCAGCCCAGTATGTCATTTTTCTTGATGCTATTGTGAAAGTACTTATAACAGTATTTGTCATAAAAAAAGAAAAATTTTTTTGAGATAGGATCTGGCTTTGTACTTTAGGCTGGCCCTGAGCATAGCAATCCTCCTGCCTCTCCCTTCCGAGTGCTGGAATGACAGGCCTGAGCCACCACGCCTGGCATTGCCTTGTGTGGTTCTGATTCCTGGTGGGTGAGAGTCACCACACCCAGTATTGCTGTATGTGGTTATTGGGAATTGAACCAGGGACCTTACACTTGCTAGGCAGGTGCTGGAACCAGTGAGCTAAATCTCTGGCCCTTGTCATAAAATTTTTAAAAATAAGTAACCAATAAACAACTTTTCTTGTGGCAACTACAGAGAAAGTTGGAGGAAGAGATGTCCAGAACATAAAGCTTAGGTGACTTTTGAAATCTGTGTCAGAGAAACTAGCCTTTCAATCACCCCAGTATAACTGGAGCCGCTACCCCAGGCTGGTGTTCACCCTGACCCTCAGGTGTGGTTAGGCACAGGTGTCTCCTGAGGCACTGGTGTCTTGGCTGCTCCAAGAAATTAATACTGCTGGTTTTATTCCCATAAAATTCAGGTGCAAAATCCAGCCCAATACATCCTACCAGAAGCTGCCTGCATCTATGCTCATCCACACAAGCCTGCACATACCCCAGGTATAGAAAGCTTTGGAAAAAAGCATGAAGCAAAGCCAGAGATTGATGTATCAGCAAAAACCTGCTGCCTGAAAATCCAAGAACAGGCAAGCTGGGAAGTTATTTTTCCATCCCATTTCACCTTGAAGACGAATTATTGATTTTAATACTTTATTTTCACATGAGTTTATTTGAGCGACAGATGCTACTCAGGTAGTGCCCATGAACAAAAAATTAGATTCTGGTAATTAAGAATCCCATCCAGAGGTCACAGGTACTGAGGAGGATTACAGCCGCTCACTGGAGTGAGTACAGAAATCCTCAGGGGATTAGGACAGTGAGTCAATAATTTCTCCTAGTTTCTTAAATTACACTTAAATTCTCAGGAAAGCTTAAGATTCAGCCCACTGGTTCCATAAAGAGCTTCATTTAAGAGCTTCCATCAGCTCAGGGCAGAGATCCTAGTTTGAAGCCCTTGTTGGAGAATGAGTGTCTGGTGACAGAGACAAGGGTCAGGAGGTGGAACCAAGGCTGTCAAAAGAAAAAAAGGACCATCATAGGGAGGAAAGTACAGGGATTGTCATGAGTCCCTCCTCTCACTCTAGCTCTTTGTCTGGATCATGGGTGGTCTCTATGGAAAGGTGTCCCAAACCACTTCTTGTCTTCATTGAGCTCTATGTGGTTGAACCTTGCAAGGACGCTGGAATGTGAAAATTCATGCTGAAATACAAAAACTTCAGGCATCTTGTTCCATGCTCCAGAAGAACTTTCTAAGATTTTTCAGCATTCTTTCAGAGCTTGTCTAAAGTATAGTATCCCTAAAAATCTATCTCTACTGCAACCCTGCCCCAGGACAGGAGACACTTTAAACAGACCATATCAGCATAGCTGCAGGTCAAAATAACACTTACCTAAAACCTAATGAGTGGAACAGGGTTGTGTACACCTATATTTCCAAATACTTGGGAGAATGAGGCAGAAGGCTCACACAACAGCCTAGGAAACTTAGGGAAACAATCTCAAAATAAAAGTAAAAATGTCTGGGTTGTAGTTTGGTAGTAGCATGCCCTTGGTTCATTCTGCAGAACCAAAATTTTAAAAAGAGCCTAATCAAAATATCACCAACCTGATTATGGTGCTATACACATGTTATCCCAATACTCTGGAGGCTGAGGCAGGAAGACTATGAATTTGAAGCCAGCCCAAATTACATAGCAAGACCCTGTCTCAGACAAAAACAAGAAAACAACAATAATAAATATATCAGAAACAAGAGTGTTGCCATCAGCAACAAGACAATTAGCACTCTGGCCTTTCCAGTAGATGGGCCAGGCTGTAACTCAACACTGTAGCCACATTAACTAAATCACACCCACTAGACACAAGCTCACTGCTCCAGGTGACTAGTAATTAAGGAAGTACCATTTGGGTAGGTTGTGTGACTTTCTGGAGGTCACACAACTGTGTAAACAATGCTAGGATTTAAATTCAGATGTACAAATTAAGCCTCATGCTTACTATTCTTTTTACAGCTCCACTGACTCACTTTTAAATTGCTATGCTTGCTTTACTTTTCACTTGCTTATAGCCAGATCTAGATTGTTGATAGACCATGGTAGATATCAGCTGAATGAGTGAAATCATCATTTCATTAGTTCCATAGAAAACACTGATTTTATTTTTATAGGTTAAAAGGATGTCAATACCATATAACTTAACACTCAATATGTTCAACCTTTAGGCTCAGTTTAATTTATCTGAGGGACTGAAAATTATTCATTAGCCCTAAAACCCTATACCCTCTTGTTCTGCACCACATCCTCCAGAAAGTGAAAGTCAAGGTGAAAAGGGGCCCAGGCATGGTGGTGCAGCCTGAAATCCTTGCACTCTGGACAGCTAAGGCAGGAAGATTGTAAGTTCGAGCATAGCCTGGGCAACTTAGTGATTTATGAGAACCTGTCTCAAAATTTTAACAAAAGATCTGGGACTATATCTCAATGCAAAAGCCTTGGGTTCGATCTCCTGTTTTCCAAAGTAAAAATAAGAAGTGGCAGGGGAAACAGAATTGGAGTTGGATAAGGACCTTCATCAGAGAGAAGTTGACTGTCCAGAGACTTCCCATTACTTCTCAAGCTTTACTATCCACCTTATCTCTGCCCTGACACAGAATTGTACACACAGAAGTGCAAGGAGGACTAGCCCTGAATAACCCTCATAACAGCCCCATGCCTGGACCAGTTCCTGGCACATTGGGATCTCCATAAATACCTGGTCAATTCATATACTACTGTGGTGCAGATCCCCTTAG
The DNA here is from genome assembly GCA_004025085.1 of Thryonomys swinderianus. Lineage (NCBI taxonomy): Eukaryota > Metazoa > Chordata > Mammalia > Rodentia > Thryonomyidae > Thryonomys > Thryonomys swinderianus. The sequence goes on from PVIC010001562.1 coordinate 39,116, forward strand.
TTCTTCAACCTATAGTGACTCTAGGTTGATTCTTCTCTCTTCCTTTTCTCTCATTGGAGGAAAGTTATTTATAGCCATCCATACATGCACATAAAGAGAATACAGAAGGTTTTTTTCACCTTCCCTAATATCTCCACAGTTTATCAGGAGGGTGCACCCTCTAATGCAGAAACTGCTCCACTGGAGACTGCTTATCTGGGGCTAGTAAATGTCAGCATCTTGGAGAGCTTCTCATCACAAGGTTTTGTGGAAATCAGAAATCATTCCTCTGTATACAAATAAACATCTTCAAGTTTCTTGCCCAGCATGACAATTAAACCATAACTGATCTTTACCTTGCCTAATGCTTAGTCCAAAATAGGCTGCCATTAAACATTTGCAGAATGAATAGATGGGTGTTCAGGAAACTATAGCGACTTTGGTGAGATGCAGAACTGAGAACCAGGTTAAAGTAGAGACAGGAAGGTAAGAGTAAACCAAGGGAATAACCTAAGTTACAAAAAGAGAAGAAACAACAGAAATGGGATTCAGCCAGAACCCAGATGATAGAAAATCTGGTGCTGAAAGTCCAGTGAAAGGAGGCATCCAAATGTAGGCCAGCAGAAACCCCTTTGTCTGCCGAACTGGAAACTGAAGAATGATGTGAGTCCACACAGAGAGACCATGAGAAGATGAGTGGGAAATAAGGAAATCAAGGACTCTGAGAGGGAGGCAGACCTCCATCATGCCCAGGGCAAACCCAGTCTGGCTGCTTGGGCACAGACAGCTGGAGACCAAGCTCTAAAGACCACAGCTCAGCAGTTTGATCTACTTTGACAGACCCAACATCACTGATGTATATGGGAAAGGAACAAGGATAATGTGCAGCTTCACTGAGATCTCTTTGTAGTTGGCATGACAGTCATTGGTTCTGGCACCTTTCACAGAATTTGTCAAATAAGTCAAAAATAAAAAATATTACAATTAATGGCAACTAACCTTGTCACCGAATCCCAACACCACACCAACTTACAAGTCTTGTAGAATCACTTACCTTGGAGTAGTTTCTGGTCCTCAATGCGTCTTGTGCATTTCAAAAGCACAGCCAGCACACACATAGCTGCAAAAGATTTTTTCATTATGAACAAATTTTTATCTACTATATATTGAGGATATTAGTTCATAAGCACTGAGCAAAAATAAATCATACAAGATCCTGTCACTAATTATATCTAAGCCTCACATGCTCATAGGTGGGGCTTTTTGGAGGTGGGTTGGATCATGGGTGTGTGATAATTAATGGTGTGTGATAACTGGATTCACTTATTGATTATTTTAACATTATTCTGGGTTGGATGATGGAAAGCCTTGTGCTGAGTGTGGGTGGCATCAACCAATAGGCTTATAGAATGGGTGGAATCAAAGGGAAAACAAGGAAGGAAAGGTGCTGCTTCCTGCCTTCCCTGCCATGGATGGTATCACCACTTCCATGGCCCTGTGCCATGCTTCCATGCCTTCAAACCCACTAAGGACTGAAGCCTCTACAAAATGTGACCTAAAATAAACCTTTGCTACTTTAATTTGTAGGAGTTGGGTATTTTGTCCCAGAAACAAGAAATAACTAATACAGATTCTCTGGAAATCAAGCTTACAGTGACCATCAACAGTGCTTCTTCTTCTTAATCAAATTCATGCTTCAAAGTGAAAATCAACATCTATTCATCATGGAGTACTGAACTCCCTAGAGGAAAGTGCAAAAAAAAAAAAATACCACAAATAACTTTTGAAGCATAAATGCCTATAATCTAACACACTAAAATAGAATGTTCTGGCATGGGGGTGGCCTTAGTTAGTCCAAATATATATGTAAAATCCTTATACTCCTGTTCAATATAGTACTTGAAACATTAGCAAAAGCAATTAAGCAAAAAAAAAAAGCAATTAAGCAAAGAAAAAAGGGGTGTCTATAGGAAAGAAAAAAGTTAAATTATCACTATTTACATAAGATATGATCTTCTACATAGAAGATCAAAAAAATCCAGAAAAAAGGCTCACAGAATAAGCAAATTCAGCAACATAGGATATAGAATCAACATATAAAATCAATAGCATTCCTGTACATGAATAACAAACTCACTCAGACAGAAATTAGAAAAAAAGGTACCAATCATAAGTGTACCAAGAAAAATTAAATACTTAGGGATTATCCATATTAAGAATATGAAAGACTTCTACTATAAAAACTATAATACTTCTGGAAAAGAAAATCAAAGAGGACAACAGAAAATGGAAAGATACCCATTGTTCCTGGGTAGGCGGAACCAATATAGTCAAAATGGCCGTGCATCCAAATTTGATATACAAACTCAATGAAATTGCAATCAAAATACCAAAAGCGGAGGATGCAGAAATGAACACTTTCAACTATTTGATCTTTAAGAAATGGATCAAAAACATATTCTAGGGCTGGGAATTTAGCTCAAGTGGTACCGCACCAATCTTGGATGCACAAGGGCCAGAGTTTGATCCCCAGTACCACACAAAAAAAAAAAAATCTATAAGGAGGATAGCTTCTTTAACAAATGGTTTTGGGAAACTGGCTCTCCACCTGCAGAAGACTGAACCTAGACCCTTATCACTCATTATAGTTAAACTAAAATAAAAATGGATCAAAGGATTAAATTTAAAGCAGAAATACTTAACCTGCTGGAAGATAAAATAGGTAAAACTCTTGAACTCATAAGCACAACAAGGACTTTCTGAACAAAACCAAGATTGCACAGGAAATAGTACCAAGACTTAATAAACTGGATTATATCAAATTTAAAAATGTTTACACAATAAAAGAAGCAACCAATAGACTGAAAAAATACCTACAAAATGACAGGGGAGATTTTTCCAGCTATTTCTACTGCAAGGGACTAATATCTAGAATACATGAAGAACTGAAAAAATTAGAAACTCAAAAATATAATACTCGATTGAAAAATGGACATGTGAAATGAACAGATTCTTCATAGAAGAAGTACAAAATGACCAATAAATACATAAAGTAATACTCAACATCACTGGCCATGAGAGAACTGTAAGTTGAAACAACACCAAGATTCTATCCTATCCCAGAAAGAACGACCATCATCGAGAAATCCAATAATAGTAAATCCTGACAAGGCTTCAGGGAAAAAGGAAACTTGGTAGGAATGTAAACTAATATAAAGATTCCTCAAAAAACTAAAGCTGCAAATGCCATTTGACCCACTATTTCCTATTAGATATCTTCCTAAAAGACTTAAAGATGGCATATTACAAGGATATATGTGTACCTACTTTTATAGAAGCACAATTCTTAACAGCTAAATCTTGGAAACAGCTTATATGTCTATCATCAGACAAATGGACATGCAATGGAATACTATTCTGCCATAAATAAAGATAAACTAAAGTCATTTGTAGGAAAATGGATGCACCATGAAACTACAGGTTAACTGAAATAAATCAGACACACAAATTTAATATCCATACTTTCTCTTATATGAGAGCTCTAAGCTATAAATAAAGTGCAAAATAAAAGATAGATGATAGGAAGTAGAGAGACAGACTTTCCTCAAATGGGAAGGAAATCAAGAGATGGAGGGAGGAAAAAGAAAGGGGATGAAAAAAAGAATTAAAAGGTGTTATATAGGGCTGGAGATTTAGCTCAGTGGTTCCGGCACCTGCCTCGCAAGTGTAAGGTTCTGAGTTTGATCCCCAGTAACCACATACAATGCTGGGCATGGTGACTCACACCCACCAGCAATCAATACCACATACCACAGTGCCAGGCATATTGGCTCACGCCTGTAATCCCAGCATTCAGGAGGCAGGGGCAGGAGGATTGCTGAGTTCAAGGCTTGCCTGGACAACATAGTGATCTCAGGGCTAGCCTGAACTACAAAGCGAGACCCTGTCTCAAAAAAAAAAAGGTGTTATATACATGTACCACACCCACATAATAAAACATATAAACTTTATGTACTATAAACATCTCCTAATAAAAAATAATTGCCTGATATTTTCCTACAGAAAATCCATCATGAGTCTGGTGGAATTTGATTCTTACAAACCATAAGAAACTACATCTAAGCAGGCATGGTGGCCCTTAGGACTACAGAATCCTAGCAGTCTGAGAGGCTGAGGCAAGAGGATTCCGAGTCTGAGCCTGAACTAGGGAGTTTAGCAACTTACCGAGACCCTGTCTCAAAATAAAAACGTGTTAGGAGATGGTTTGGTGTAAAAGCCCTGAGTTCAATCTCCAGTGTCCCCCCTCCAGAAAAAGAAGGAAATGAAAGGAACATCTCATCTATGTGTACTAGAAAACTATTTCTACAGTTTTTTGACAGGTGAGAAAAATAAAACACTAGAGAAGAATATGAATTCTGTCCTCTCTGACCTATTCTTTTCTTTTTAATTGATTTTATTGGTACATTTTATGCATCCATTATGATCACATTCAACATTGAGAATTTGTAAACTGAGTTTTTAAGAGAAAGAATAAAAAATAATCTATAGTTCAAGGGTTTCCCACCCTGGTCATCTCTAATGAAATTAACCTATATAATTAGGAATAAACTACCTGACAAGTAAATTAAAACCAATAGATGCCAGGACACATCTACTAGAATAGCCAAAACCCAGAGCTCCGACGACACCAAACACTGGTGAGAATAGGGAAGACAGGAACTCTTTTTTTTTTTAACTGATTTGATTGGTACATTTTATATATACATTATGATCACGTTCAACATTGAGAATTTTTCCTGTATAGGACATGACACATCTTTATTCTCATTTTTCCCCTTTCCCCTGCCCTCCCTACAACCCCCACCACAATGTATATAAACTGTTTTGTTTTTTACCACCAAATTTTTTCTTTCCTCTATATGTCCTTTCCCTTTTCCTTTTGCACATTTTCTTCCTATTTCACATTACCTATTATACATTTTGGCATTCATTTACACCTTCAGTTTTTCATACTAGAGAAAAGATTTACACATCTGTGACCTATTTATCTCACTTATGAGCATGTTCTTTAGGTACATCCATTTGAGAATAAATGACTTAAATTTATCATTCTTTATGGCTGAGTAATACTTCGTTTTATTAAAAACCCACATCTTCTTTATCCAGGCTCCTGTTGACGGGCATTTGAGCTGTTTCCAAGATGAAGCTATTACAAACTGAGCTGCTATAAACATGGAGGCACAAATTTAGCTGTGTTATTAAACATAAATTCTTTTATGTATATATCTAGCAGGGGAGTGGCATGTTCAACTAGGACCTTATGTCCTAGTTTCTTTTTTTTTTTTTTTTTTTTGAGACAGGTTCTTGCTTTGTAGTTCAGGCTGGCCCTGAGCTCACTATGTAGCCCAGGCAAACCTCGAACTCAGCAATCCTCCTGTCTCTGCCTCCCGAGTGCTGGGATTACAGATGTGAGCCACCATGCCCGGCCGTCCTAGTTTTTTTTTTTTTTTAAGGAATCTCCACGCAGATCTCCACAGTGATTGTACCAGTCAGTCTACATTCCCATCAACAATGGAGAAGTGTTCCTTTCTCCACACAGCCCTACCAACATTTGCTATTGGTTGGTTTCTTATAGCAGCCCTTCTTTTTGGAGTGAGGTGCATTCTTAGTGTTGTTTTCATCAGCCAAACGACTACTGGTGTTGAACATTTCTTCATGTTTCTTAGCTGCCTTTACATCTTCATCTGAAAAATGTCAGTTCATTTCAGATTCTCATTTTTGAATTGGGTCTTTAAATTTGGTTGGCTGATTTTGGGGGCTCTTTATATACTCTAGAGAGTAGTTGTTTGTCTGGAAACTGCAGGTAAATTCTTTACCATATTGTAGGTTATCTATTTGCTCTGTTGGTGTCTTGCTGTGCAGAACCTTTTTAATAAGATGAGATCCCAGTTGTTGATTGTTTCTGCTAGTTCCTGTGCTGCTAAGGTTTTGTTCATAAAGTCTTTCCCTATGCCAGTGCCTTCAAGAGTTCTACCTAACCCGTTTTGTAGCAGGTTTGGTATTTCTGGGGAACAGGAGCTCTTATCCATTGCTGGTGAGAATGCCATATGGCACAGCCACTTTGGAAAATAGCTTGGCAATTTCCTCTGAAACTACACATACTCGGACCATGATATTTAGGTGTCACAGTCCTTAATGATCATCCAAAAAAGAGTTGAAAATGTATGCCCATAAACAAAAAAATTGCACATAAATACATATTTATAGAAACTTTATAATTTCTCCAATTTAGAAACAAGATGTCCTCTAGCAGGTGAAGGGTTACACAGACTGGTAATTTAGACAGTGGAATGTGATTTTATACTAAGAATATATCAGCTGTCAAGTCTTTAAAGGCACACAGAAACTTTAACTCCATATTATTAAGTGGTAAAAAGCCAACGGGAAAAGCAACACACTGTCTCATTTTATCTGTACAGTACTACAGTCTGGAAAAGGCAGAGCTGTGGAGACATTAAAAAGATCAGTGGTTTCCAGGGGTTAAGCAAAAGGAGGGCTGAGGAGCCCAAGCTCAGAGGATTTGTGGGCAGAGGCAGTGAAATCATTCTGTATGATACAGTAGTGGTATATACATACAACTACACATTTGTCCCGAAGCATAAATGTACAACACCAAGCATGACTCCTAATGCAAACTATGAGATCAGGGACAGGATGCTATTCCACAGCTGAGGATCTGATGAGTACAGATGGACCATCTGACACAGGATGTGGATAGTGGTGGGAAGCTCAGCATGTGTGAGGCAGTGTGCATGGGAAATTCTTCCTCACACAGTTTTGCTCTGAATGTAAAACCTCCCTAAAATATAAAATCTGTTTTTAAAAATTAAGTAACTGATAAGAGTACACCAGAACTATCAGCATAAAATTCAATGACAGGAAATAAACCACTAGAATTCTGTAATGATTTCGGAGTTCCCCGATATTTGCTCTAGATTCCAATTAGTCACCACGGTATTTAGTCAGCCAAACTAATAAACTCTGAGTAAGGAGTGGAGAGAGGAGGGAAGGATGAGAAGGAGGAAAAAATATAAGGCTGGTGCTCTTCGTGATTTTATGCTAGACATTAGTATTCTATATTCTCGCCAGTGTTGTATTTAGCACGTATAAGCTGTGCTGTTTACCATCAGTTTTAGTTGTGAAATACATCTGTTCCATTCCAACTCACCCATATGGAAGACAACCATCACCCTTGTTGGTGGTAGCCAGAGCTGATAACTTCTGCTTAGCCATTTAATTTTTCTCATGTCCCCAGTCAAAATTGTTTCTGTATTTGATTTTTTAAATGCCAGTATACAAGTATTCATCTTGTTCTTTAAAATAACTACAGTGTCTATAAATCTGCTGACTTGTTAAACAACTGTGTTCTAACTGCCTAGTAACAAATCAACAAAGAAACATTCCTTCATTGCTCATTATTTTACCAAGAGGAATAGGCCTTCCAAAGGTACTGATGCACCCTGGTACCTGAGCAATATCACTTATATATGGTGATTTTTTAAAAGATAACACATTGATCTGTCAAGAGTGAACAAAAGGACCTCAAGCAATTCAACCCATGAACATGTTTTACATGTAAAACACCTTTTATGTGACCACATGTAAAACCTGCACTTTTACAAGTGCATTCTGGTTCACCTTCTACCAAACTTCTTTGCGTATATTTTTGCCTCCTTCAATATCATGACTGCATCAAAATGAAGGAACAAGTATGAGAAAAAAGCCTCAAAAAAAGAATAAATTATTATTCAAAGCCACAGAGATAGCATACAACACAGCCTACCCACACTAGCATGTTTTGATTTCCACTCCAAAGACATTCTCAGTAAATATTTACAGTCAAGGAATTGACAAGTGAAGAAGACACAATTGCTGCCTTCAGGTCGACACCTAAAATCTTATTTTGAATAATATTCCGTAAATATTTATTGAATGAATGAACAAGTTACAACATGTGATGAGTAACATCAGAAAGTTATTTTTAACATATTGTAGATGTGCACATGAGGGAGAATTGACTAGTGGAAGAGGTGGCATCTGCCTGGACAGACCTTCTGGGAAGTGGAGCTGAGCTAGTTTAAGGAGGGGCACACGAGCATCTGTGCCATGGGTGAGTGAAGTCTGTGACTGGCATGAACGAATGCAAGGAGTCACGGGAATCACAGGTGAGGCTGCAGGGAAAAGGAAGACAAATGTGGAAAAGTCACCTCATAGCACGAGGGCACCTTTTGATGGATAGGCTCTACAGATGACGTCCTGTCTACGTTTGAGAAAATTTAATCTATAGGCAAAGCTAAGAGGGTTTGGATAGAAGCAGAGGGACTACTTCAGAAGTTACTCTAGTCATTCTTCTGAGAAATACAATCCCCAAAGACCCTAAAAGGAGACAGTATTCTTTAGATATCTGGGTGGTGAGAGTCTAAAACTCAAGCACCACATACTTCATTCCTTTCTGTTACAATGGCACCAGTCACTGTACTCAGTTTTTCTTCTAAAGGAAGTACGATCCCATTTATAAATCCTTTATTAATTATGCCTGCAAAGATCCTTCATTAGCTATTGTTTGTCTACTGGTAATACATTCCAGGACCCCAACTGATGCCTGAACCTGCATATACTACCAAACACTGTAGAGCCTATAATTTTCTATACTTATGTAACTATGATAAAGTTTACAAATAAGTCACAATAATAGATTGACCACAAGAACTAATAATAAATTAGAATAATGATAATAATATATCATCATAAATTATTTAAATCTTCAAAATTACTTGTTTCTGGAAATTTCCACTTAACTTTTTGAACTATGGTTGGTTGTGGGTCACTGACACTGTGGAAAGCAAAGCCACAACTGAGGGGGATCTGGTGTATTTCCAAATAAATTCGTCACTTGAGGCTGCAGATGGACATAAACTTTGGAGAGACACTATTTAACCCAGGATATTTTTTGTTTCTTTGTTTAAGTAGATATTTTGTGTAGAGGAAAAGAAGACAAACACACACAAATACACAATGGAGGAGATTAAAGGTGGAGAAGATAGACAGAGCCAGATGGTGACTTGGAGGACACAAGAACAGATAGAATCAAGAATCTTGGCAGAGGACCTGGCTGGGAAAGGAGAATCGATGCATCTCTGGTGATGAGAGGAAGGGACAAGTGCAGAAGCAATGCAATGGAAAATAAAGGTGCTAGAAAGTGTGCTTTGGAGGACTGTTTCTTAAGGGGGAGGTGCGTTCACTCACTAGGAATAGCGAGAAGAGCCTCTGGATTGGGAAGATTTGAAGGAAGTGAGAAAACTCAGAACCAACATCTTAAAGAATCCAATAAAGTCATTAGATCAGAATTTAGATTGAGAAAAGCTCCTCTATGGCAAAAGTATGATTTTAAAAATAACAAAGCTAAGGCCAAAAGACACCAAGGGACCTGCTACAGTTAGACACAAGGTATGGCTGAAATGAAAGTCAATTAGCCCTGAGGAACCCATAATGATTAGAAGTCCTAAATTTGGAATAGTGCCAGTCATTTCAAACCCTGGGGGTAAAGGTGTGTCTCAGGGATACAATATTTGCCCGGCATGCACAATGCCTGGGTTCAATTTCCAGCAAGGGGAAAAAATCTTTTTAATTTAAACTTTTTAAAAACTATACAAAGCACCAAATCCTGGTGCTGTGATTTTCTCCAATTCTGCTTTTTAGCTTGAAATACATAGTAGGGCCCCTTCCTTTCCACTACTTGATTATATACAAGGAATTTCATGATCATGAAATTTTTCATTAATGAAAAGATACTACATACAGACAAACCCAGGAAAACCTAAAGACAACTGCCTTGACCTTCTCTACCCTAAAAACACTCTAGAAAAACCTCCATGCATCAGACCCATTGCTCAATATTCCTCCCAACAATTACATGAGCCCACTTGATATGAAGATAGATAGATACTCTTGCTTGTTTTCAGGTTCCCATTACATAAAATACTGTTTTTCATCTTTTGACTTTTAATCTACAGGCTGTTTTGGATTAAATGTGTCTCTTAGAGCTATCACTGGATTTTGCTTCTTTTTTTTTCATTATTCAGTAAATTTTATTGGTACCTTATATGCATAGCTCACAATCACTCAAAACATTGGGGAATTTGTACCAATATGTGGCACAGGTCAATTCTCATTTTTACCCACATCCCTGACCACCCACCCCCTCCCCACCCCCTATATACATACTTTTTTTTTTCCCAAACCATATTTATTCCTTCCCCTCATGACATTCCCACACCAAATTCCTTTTGATATTATAGAAACTATCATGCATTCTAGAGCTCCTTTACCTCCACAGGTACTTATATCAATGAAAAGATACAGTATTTGCATATCTGTGTTCTATTTACTTCACTTATTAGTGGATCCTCCAGGTGTCTCCATTTGCACATAAATGAATCAATCTTGTCATTCTTTATGGCAGAGTAATACTCCATTTTTTAAAAAACCACATCTTTATCCAGTCTCCAGTTGATTGGCATTTGGGTTGTTTCCAAGATTGGGCTATCACAAATTGAGCTGCTATGAACAGAGGTGTACATCTGTCTTTCCAATGTGATTTTTTAAATTCCTTTAGGTATATTCCTAGCAGGGGGATAGCAGGGTGAAAAGGGACCTCGAGTCCTAGTTTTCTTAGGAATCTCCACACAGATCTCCACAATGGTTGCACAAGTCTACAATCCCACCAGCAGTGGAGAAGTGTTCCTTTCTCCCCATAGCCTCGCCAGCATTTATCATTGGTTGATTTTGTAATAGCAGCCATTCTTTATGGAGTGAGATAGAATCTCAGTGTTGTTTTCATCTGCATCTCTCAAATGACCAGTGATGTTGAATATTTCTTCACATGCTTCTTGGCTGCTTTGACTTCTACCTCTGAGAAGTGTCTGTTCATTTCAGATGCCCATTTTTTAATTGGGTCTTTAAATTTGGGGGGACTGATTTAAGTTCCTTGCATACTGTAGATGATAGCCCTTTGTCTGACAAACAGCTAGTAAAGACTTTTTCCCATGTTCTTGGTTGTCTTTTAGCGGTGCCAGTGATTTCTTTTGTTGTGCAGAAGCTTTTCAGTAGGATGAGATCCCATTTGTTGATTCTTTCTGTTAGTTCTTGTGCTATAGAGGTTGTATTCATGAGGTCTCTGTCTAAGCCAATGTCTCCAAGAGTTTTACCTAACCTGTTTTCTAACAGGTTTATTGTTTCTGTTTTAATGTTTAAGTCTCATATCCATTGTGAGTTTAGTTTTGTGCATGGTGAAAGAGATGGATCTAGCTTTAGTTTTTGGCAGGTTAAAGCCCAGTTTTTCCAGCACCATATGTTAAAAAGGCTGTCTTTCCTCCACTGAGGATGTTTGCACTTTTGTCAAAGATAAGGTGGCTTAGTGTATCTGGGGTTGTGTCTGGATCTTCTAATCTATTCCACTGGTCCTCGGGTCTGTTACTTTGCCAATACCATACAGTTTTTATCACAGTGGCTTTATAGTAGAGTTTTAAGTTGGGGATTGTAATACCCCCTGCCATATCGTGGTTGCTTAGAATTGCTTTTGCTATTCTAGGTCTCTTGTGCTTCCAGATGAATTTTTGGATTATTTTCTCTAGCTCTGTGAAGTATAGTGTGGGATTTCAATTAGAATTGCATTGAATCTGTACAGTAGTTGTGGAAGTATAGCCACTTTGACAATGTTGGTTCCCCCTACCCAGGAACAAGGGATGTCTTTCCACTTTCTGATATCCTTTTCTATCTCATTTTTCAGAGTCCTATAGTTTTTAAAGTAGAGGTCTTTCACCTCCTTTGTTAGACTGATTCCTAGATACTTCATTTTTCTGGGTACTATTGTGAAAGGGATTGACTCCACAATTTCTCTTTCAGTGAGTCTGTTGTTTGTATAGACAAAGGCTGTTGATTTTTGAACACTGACCTTATATCCAGCAACACTACTAAATTTGGTAATTTAGTCTAGCAGTTTTTTAGATGAGTTTTTAGGATCCTCTACATAGAGATATCATTGGCAAATAATGACAGTTTAACTTCTTCCTTTCTTATCTTTATTCCTTTTATATCTTTGTCTTGCCTGATTGCTATGGCTAATGTTTCCAGTACTATATTGAATAAGAGTGGTGACAGTGGGCATCCTTGTCTTGTTCCTGATCTTAGTATAAAAGGTTCCAGTTTTTGCCCATTAAGTATGATGCTGGCTGTTGGTTTCTCATAAATAGCTTGTATCAGATTGAGAAAAAGTCCATCTATTCTGATTCTCTGTAGGGTTTTGATCATAAATGGGTATTGGATTTTGTTAAATGCTTTTTCTGCATCTATTGAGATGATCATATGTTTTTTATCCTTAAGTCTGTTAATATAGTGTATTACATTGATTGATGTATGTATGTTGAACCAGCTTGGCATCCCTAGGATAAATCCAACTTGATCGGGGTATATGATTTTCTGGATAATTCTCTGTATTCTGTTTGCCAGTATCTTATTGAGGATTTTTGCATCGATGTTCATTAGAGAGATTGGTCTGTAGTTTTCTTTTTTGGTGGGATCTTTCTCTGCCTTTGGAATCAGGGTGATGGTTGCTTCAAGGAATGATTTGGGGAGTACTGCTTCCCTTTTGATGTCATTAAAAAGATTGAGGAGTACTAGTGTTAACTCTTCTTTAAAAGTTTTATAGAATTCAGCAGTGAAGCCATCAGGACTGGGGCTTTTCTTTGTTGGTAGGTTTTTTATTACATTTTCAATTTCACAGATTGATATTCGGTTGTTTAACATTATTATATCCTCTTCGTTCAGCTTTGGAAGTTCATATGAGTCTAGGAATCTATCCATTTCTTCTAGATTTTCCATCTTTTTGGAGTACAAATTTGCAAAGTATGTGTTTATTACCCTTCGGGCTTCCTCTGGATCTGTGCTGATTTCCCTATTTTCATTCCTTATAGCATGGATTTGAGCCTTTTCTTTCCTTTGTTTGATAAGGTTGGCTAAGTGTCTGTCGATTTTATTTATCCTTTCAAAGAACCAACTCTTTGATTAATTAATTTTGATTCCTTTGCATTTACTTAAGCCTGTTCTATGAACTAGAATGTGATCTATTTTGAAGAATGATCCATGAGCAGCTGAGAAGAAGGTATATTCTGGCTTTGTAGGGTGAAATAGTCTGTAGGCATCTATTAAGTCCATTTGCTCAAAAGTTTGATTTAGCTCAAGTATTTCCTTATTGATTCTTTGTCCAGCTGATCTGTCAATTTGTGACAGTGGAGTATTGAAGTCCCCTACTACTATTGTATTCATGGTTATCTGGCTTTTCATGCCCACTAATGTTTGTTTTATGTAGTTGGGTGCATTTGAGTTTGGTGCATAAATATTTATGATTGTTATTTCTTTCTCTTGGATCATTCCCTGTACAAGAATATAGTGACCTTCTTTATCTCTTTTAATCACTTTGGGTTTGAAATCTATTTTATCTGCAAACAAGATAGTCACTCCTGCTTTCTTGCCATTTCCGTTTTCTGGTGTGGAGGATTATTTTCCAACCCTTTATTTTCAGTCTATGGGTTTCCTTCTGAATTAGGTGTGTTTCCTGTATGCAACAGATTGTAGGATCTTGCTTCTTGATCCAATCTGCTAGTCTGTGTCTTTTAATTGGCCCATTGAGGCCATTGACATTAATGATTATGACTGATATGGACATATTCAGAGCTGCCATGTTTCCCTGTTCTTTGTTCTTTTCTTCCTTGCTTTTCCCCTTTTCTATTTAGTTTCTTGTTTGCCCCAGTGAGTTCACTCTGCTGGGTCTCATGGGTATGGGATTTTCTGTGTTTTTTTCAAAGATGTTCCTTAGAATGTTTTGGAGTGCAGGTTTCATATTTGCAAAGTTTTTCAGGTGTTCTTTATCATGGAAATATCTTATTTCTCCATCTACTCTGAAAGATAGTTTTGCAGGATACAACAGTCTAGGCTGGAGGTTGTTTTCCTGCAATGCTTGAAATACTTCCCTCCAGGCTTTCCTTGTGCTGAGTGTGGTGAAAAGTCTGCTGTGATCCTAATGGGCTTCCCTTTGTAGGTTATTTTCTTCCTTTCTCTCACTGCTTTCAGTATTTCATTCTTGTGGTGTGTATCTGGAACCTTGATAATTATATGTCTAGGTGTAGATATTTTTATGTCATGGAGTTTTGGAGTCCGATAGGCCTCTTTTATCTGCATGTTCATTTCTTTTCCTATGAAGTTTTCTGCCGTTATCTCTGACAACAGTTTTTTTTTTTTGTCTTTTACATTGTCTCCTGCTTCCTCAGTGACTCCAGTCAGTCTTATGTTATTTTTCTTTGAGTCATCTAGAAGGTGTTGAATTGATTTCACATGGTCCCTTGCCCTTTTCCATAGATTATGTCTTTCCTGCTCATTGGTTGCTATTCTGTCCTCTAGGTCTGAGATTCGGTTCTCTGCTTCATTCATCCTACTTCTCAAGCTTTCATTCACCTTCATCATCACCTGGAGCTCTCCTTGAAGCTGTTTAAAAGTTTCCATTGCTTCTGCTATCTTGGATTCTATCATCTCACTGATCTCTTCTTTAATGATGTCTTCCACTCTGGACAGTATCTCTGTTTTTATCTCAGAGATGAGTTCTGATTTCCATTTTACTAGATCTGCTTTAGTTACCATCTCAAAGAGTCCTGGTGTTTGAGTTTCAGCTTGCTCTATTTCCCTTTTCTCTGAATTTCCCTGTGGTGGTGATATTTGTGTCTATTTTTTTGTATATTTTCTCATTTCTACTCTTTTGTTGTCACTAATGCTGTTTGTTTAATTCCTTGCCTGATGACACGGCAGTGTTTGTTGCAGGTCTCTTTCTTTCTATTATCTGGGGCCCTTTGGAAGTGTGTTGTCCTCCTTGAATCTGTAATGACCCTTGAGAGTTCTCAGTTCTGACACATCATGGGAGGTATTTGAACAGAACAATCACATTATGTTTGTTACCATAACACAATCAGTACCAATACCAGTATTAAACACAGTAAATAAAATGAAAAGTTTTGTTAATTTCTATTCTGAAGACTTTGAGCTCATGAGTTACCTTTATGGTCCATATGCCAAAATTTAGAATTAACCAGCAATGTGTATACAACATGTAAATTGTAAATGTACCCCCAAGAACCCTTTGAGAATAAAAGGTCACTGAGGAATCAGGGAGATAGGAAGACAGAAGGAGAATGAAATAGGCTTAGCAGATTAATAAAGATCACCTAGGCTTGAGAGCCTCTTATATGCCAACAGGTAACAGAGTATAAAAGGGCATATATAAAACAGTGCCAACTGTATGCTGTAAGAACGCTGGAGACTTTGCACACCTTCTTATAATAGTACAGGAGAAGAGATAGGGCAGCCTAAGAATCTTTTACCTCTCAGTATTGGTTCTGACAGAAAGATAGGAGAGGGTGTGGAGACGAGGTAAATAGAGGGATCTAGGAGTAGATGGCAGAACAGAAGCTAGATTCCTTTGTGTTTTGTCTTGCCTGGTCTCTCAGCATGGCTGCAGTGTGGAGGGATGCAGGAAATGGCTCTGGGCTCCTCTCCGGCCTGTGTCATCACAACG
Organism: Thryonomys swinderianus; assembly: GCA_004025085.1. Taxonomy (NCBI): domain Eukaryota; kingdom Metazoa; phylum Chordata; class Mammalia; order Rodentia; family Thryonomyidae; genus Thryonomys; species Thryonomys swinderianus. The sequence goes on from PVIC010001562.1 coordinate 54,774, forward strand.
CAGCTCCAGCGTGGAGTGGGGGCCAGCTGGCAGACTGCAGTCCTCTGAGCTGGGAATGGCGCCTGGGGTCTGCAACCTGAGTCCCATAGATGCAGCTCCGGGTGGGGTGGGAACTGGCTGGTGGGCCGAAATCCTCCACGCTGGTAATGGCCTGGATTTCGCTTCTTGATCCAATCTGTGTCTTTTGATTGAGGAATTCAGACCATTCCCATTGAGAGTTAATGGTTTCATAGACATACTCTATAATCTCTAAGTAAATCAAGATTCTAGAGACAAAACTATTCTGCTTAGTATATTTTGATGGAGAAACAAAGACCCACAGCAGCTCCATGTCCAAGACTTCTGCTGCCAGTAAAATCTAGAACCATAATCCTCTAGCCCTTTTGATTCATGGTGCTTTTTTTTCCTCCTAAATTACATCACAGAACTATTAGAGAAATTGGTCCAAATTTTGTAATGAAATTTTGATGGCCTATATAGCTGACACCTAACTGGCTATAGAAAGTCAAAAGTGCACAAGAGCTTTGACACACTCTATTTGGAGTGCAAATGCATGTGCTCCCCACCTACCTTCCTGTGTCAAACTGTATCAACATTTTCCCCAGACTTTGTGGCACCATGAAGATTATTTCTTGGTTTTCACTCCAGATTTTTCTCACTCCCATGTCACATTCGGGCTCCCCAGCTCCCATCTATCAGCCAGTCAACATTTACAAGTGTCACTGTGTCAAGTGCTACATTAAACATTATGGCAAGATCCCAAACATGGAGACATAGTCCTGACCTTCCAGGGACATGGAAGTTTAAATAGCTAAAACAAGATGAGCACACATAATTAAGATACTCACAATGTTTTCACAAGAAAAGAACATAAGCTATTTTAGCAGAAGCCAGCTATTTACTTCCACACAGGTGACTCTCTACTCTGGCTACCCATTAAAATCTGAGTTTTAAAACAGAGATGTCCAGGCCTCATCCCCAGGCATTCAATTACAATTGGTCCAGGTTGGGGCCTTGGCACCAGAGTATTTTTAAATATCCCAAAAAATACAATATGCAGACAGGGCTAAGAACTATCACTTTATACCATGGGTACACAAGGTTATCAGAATCAGGTAGAGCCGATGAAAGATGGCTTTATAATCTGGGTAAATCTTGGCTCAGTGAAGGATATGGTTTGGCTGGAATTTCATCAAAGATTCGATAATGAGATCAACAAAGCTTTTAAATTCAAGAGAGAGACAGAGAGAAAAGCCAGAAAGCATAATCCACTAATTATTATCCCTGGATAGTGGTAGTGAGATGTCCTTGCAGAAGGAGAGAGCTGGGTGAGTCACTCAGGGAAAAGCATCCCTGAAACTCTCACCTGCTCATTAACGGGAAATCACTTGAAGAGGAAATAGCTGTGAGTCTCAGTTTCTCCAGAAGGGAAATGGAATGTCAGTCCCCTAATTTTATCTTTCTAGATAAGCCAGAGGACTCTTCAGCTACGTTCACAAATGATTCCATCTATTCAGAAGGTGCTTGCAGTGGCTGGCAGGAACAAGGAATTGTTACTCATTCTGATAACAAATAAGAATAAATGACAAACGATGTTGCTTGTGCCAGGCCCTATTGCAATCTCCATTTTTCCAGGGCTTCTCTTCTCACACACACTCTGGATGATAAATTTCAGCACACCACCATCCAAATGACATCAGACATGAGCATCTCTCATAATAGAACTGTAAGAACACTGCTCCAATTGAGGGATATGGCCAGCACCAATCCTCATCTTTCATAGTGGAAACTTAAATTCTCCCTCATTTGAATACCCTATTTTTGAACACTCTGTGGCTGATTATTTGACCATCTGCCTCTAGTCCCACCAGCCACCTGATGGAATCCTTTCTTGGGAGGTTTTCTTTGGAGCCACCTCTGTATTCTCTTTGTTGTGCTCTTTTCTGGACAACGCAAACATTGGTCCCTCCATGCCCTTAACCCTCCCTAAGCCACAGATGCTGTCTTTTGTTTGCATTTATGTTGTGAGAAAGACATTGCCCCGCTGACACAGCGAGAAGTATCCGTGAATAAAGTCTGTTACACAGGCTGCAAAGCCATCTGGACTTTTTGCTTAAAAGGCTGGACATGGTTTTAGGCAAGATTTTTATCATATCTGAGAAGGAAAATGTCTTGAATACATTACCATCTTCTGAGGTTGATGTCAATTTTTTTTCCCTTGTCAGTTACAAAACAAAGCCAAAAAAACGAGATGACAAAGGGAGTCAAGAATGAAGATATACATCTCCAGAGACGCTTTGTCAAAGGTAGCTGAGTATAAACAAAAATAAATTAGTTTTGCTTTTATCAGAAAGTGGACAGACTTCCACTGGTACAATAGTTTGTCTGGCATTTCCGTGCCTTTCCAAAGAGTGCCCTTCAAATGCAAAAGAAAAAACCTGAGATGCTCACAACAAAGGCAAAGATTTGCTTTCTAAAACCTATTAACAGTTTTTAAAACATATGCTAGAAGAAAGGAGAGAGGAAGCAAAACACACCACAAGCAAGTAAAATGTTTTGAGATCTCTCTCTTTCTCTACTTCCCTCTCTCTGTCTCTCTCTCTGTCTCTCTCTGTCTCTCTCTCTTCTCTGTCTCTGTCTCTGTCTCTCTCTCTCTCTCTCTCTCTCTCTCTCTCTCTCTCTCTCTCTCTGTGTGTGTGTCTCGCTCCCTGTCTCCCCCTGCCATCTCCATGTGGCATGCACTTTTCTATTTTTCTAAAAGAATTCAACTTTTCAGTGAAAGAATGTTACGTATCTTAGCAACATAAGGCTTTAGGGTTTTTCCACACACACACACAAGTTACTGATGAGAAGCTAAAACAAATCCTGGCCCCTATAATGTTCCCTCAACAAGAAGTTTGTTTGGAGAAGAGCTGACTGCTGGGCACTTCTCATGGTGCCTTTTCCCTGCACACATCCTGGCAAGTAGGCCCACACCAAATGGGTGCCTCAAACTTCAGACAGAAAACCGACGAATTATCAGGAAGTGCACTGCTGCCCATCACCACTGTCGACTGCATCTTGAGCTGTGAAGCAGAGAAGAACCCAGCAAGGTTTCATTGTGACAGATCAGGAGATGGATTTGGGACATTTTTTACTTCTGTTACAAGAGAGCATGAAGAAGGAACTTAGCTAACCTATCAGAAAAAAATACTGAGTGTTTCTGTGACATTATGATTTGGAAAGAAAATGTTTGAATTGAAAAGAACCTCACGTGAAAGCATTTCACCTAAAGAGGTGAATAAACAGCTTTACAGCAAAGTGCTTATTATTGACCCTGTAAAAGTAATTTATGTCATTTCTCTAAACCTTGGCTTCAGCAAACATTTACTTGTGCCTACTTTTCTGATCCTATGCTCTGTGGCAGTTAAAAACAAAATGCTCCTGGTCCTCAGCTTGCACTTAATTTAGTTAGAATCTACTTTAGAACAGATTGGCAAGACAGGACAAATTGCTTTTATCAGTGTGGAAAGTAGGTACGATTATATTTCCTAGTGCAGCACAGACAGGTGCTCTCAGTGCCATGGCAGTGGCCGAATCACAGAGCACAGTGAGAGGGCTGGCAGGGCTGGCAGTGAGAGACCAAGGAGGAGTCTGAATTCTGAGCAGACAGTAGGACATGAAAAGACACAAAGCAGAGGTGCTGGCCTGGTTCTAGGCCAGAAGGAGAGGTACAAAGCCCAGAAAATCTGAAGAAGCGAAGACAGAGGCAGGCAAGGATCTCAGTGCATTTCTGGATTATTCTTCAGATAGGTTTATCGAGGAAAGAAAAGAAAAGGTCATGGAAAGGCAGCCCAAGTGGTAGCTGTTGATGGAGGGAAGGAAAGAGTCAAAAGCAAAAGAGACACTGTCATGACCCACAGCAATGTGCTGTCTGCTTCCTGAGGCAGATCAGTGTTTCTGTTAACAGACAAGTTCCAGGCACTCACCCAGTTACCATGGCAACCCATCCTGGCTCACTACCCCTATATGAGGTTATTCAAAAAGAAACCTACAGTCCTACAGCTGGGACAGGAACTCCCATCCTTGACTGACACTGTGTGAGATTCTTTAATGCACAGAAAGCACACTTGAACTAATTATTCCCAGGATGGTGCCTAAGATTGGGCATACTTGGGTCTTCCAGATAGGATTCAGCTCATCCAAAAGAGGTAGGGTGGGCTGAAGTGAAGGCAAGCCCGGGGATATGGGAAAAGCAACCTGGAAAAGCTTTGGAAATGTGGGAATATCTCAAGATGCCCAGTGGGTTGATGATCTGTGCCCTGCTGGAAAGAGGCAAAGGCTGTCCATGAGGATGACAGGTGAATGGGTCACTGTGCTATAATATGATTCCTTGAATGAGAGGAAAGCTATGTGTCCACCTGCCAAAACAATGCCTTTTCCCAGCCTGTCCCATATCCTGGTGCTTTGGCTGCATGGAGGGGCAGTGTGGGGTCCTTCACCAGCTGGAAGCAGTTGGGAAGCAGGCTCCTATCTTGCTCAGCCCGGCAGGTTCCTGGTGCAGAGGGCCTGAAAGCCCTACTTTGCAAGAGTCCCTGAGCACCACAGTGCCCCCTCTGCCAACCCCAAGAAGGTGCAGGGGCCCCAGGGTGGAGGATCCTGGATCTGGCCCCTTTGCACAGCTTCCTGGAACTGCTCACAGGTCAGTCCTCAAAGCTCTGAGGGAGCCTCAAGATGCAGCAGCAAAACCAGAAACGAGGGTACTTTGTTCTTCCTCTCCATTCCAAAGGACACTCATTAGTGCCGTGTGACAAATCCAGAATACTGACAGGCCATGCCTGGCAGGAAACAAAACAAGTCCTCTTTCATCACAGAGAAAAGATTCTCCACAAGAATTTCAAATGCAATCCTGCCATGGAGTCCAAGTTTCTTTGGCTGGAGTTGATGACAGTATGGTTAGTATTGAGGGCTGCTGTCCCATTGCATTTCCTGTTTGACAGAAAACCATGCCTGGCCCACGGAGGCACTGAGATTATGGAAGGTTAATGAACTGACCATCTTAAAATCACTGTCATAGAGAGAGGGTACCAGGAAATTAAATGGTCATCTCCCCCTCCTCACTTTCAGAGCAGCTGGCAACATACAACCTTAAGTGGATTTAACATTTGAACACTATAGGAGCCAAACATGTTTTCCAAATGCTGTTGACAAAGTTAGACCAAAGGAAATTGGTGGCAGAGGCAAGGAGAAACCCTGGTGAGAGTCTCATTTTGCAGGTGTAACGGGGAGGTCCAGGTGGCACCATGAGGTGTGGAACCTGACATGCTGCTGTAGGAAACACAGAGGTTGTGCCCAACCCAGAGCTCAGTCTTCACCCACCCACCTCCATTCTCTTTGTCCCTAGTATGAATCTGATAAAAGCGTGTGTACCATTCATTCTGTGGGGTTTACCTCAGACGCCCCCAGGAAACACCTGCAGAAGCCCTCCTCAGGTTGCATTCATTCCACACACATTTAAAGCATTGTCCAGCTGGGATGGAGCTTCTTTGGCACTATTTTAGTGATGCTTATGATTTTTTTAAATTTTATGGAGTTCTGTGACCTGGCAGACCTTGCTGAAGCAAGTGCCTTCACTCAGTAAGGACTCCAGGTCTGTAAACAAGTAGTTGAAGTGAAGATATTAGAGGTTTGGGTAGTAGGGAATAATAGATCACAAAGAGGACATTTATTTCAGCATGAAGAGGGGATTTTGGCCAATCCTGAAAGGATGGTGTGTTTTCCTGCAGATGAAGATAAATGGAGCTGTGCTATGTCTCTGCTCAGCTCTGCCCACAACTCCCAGAAATGCTCAGAGAACACCTGCCCTGACGTTAGCAGCCCCTCAGCTGCATTGTTTGGAATTATTTTGCCATCTTAATCTTTCATCTCTCCTTTCTGGAGGCAATGAACAGGGTAAAGAAAGCTGATTGGGGCAAAGTCATGAAATGAAGAGATCTGGGGGCTTAGTTATGGCATCTGGAAGCCAGTGGTTCTGTAAAACCACCAGTGGTATGTTTAACTACTTAGTCAATAACTGAAGAATTTCTCTTACAATAACAAAACTGGGAATTATCACTTTCTCTATGAAACAACTACTTTTCCCATGAGATTCTTTTTCTCCAGAAGCCCTGAAATAATTCCTCTTGTTTATGTCTTTTCAATCCAAATGAATGCAAACAGCCATGAATCAACCCCAAACCGAGGGCCTCATCTGTTAACCATCTTTATATGAACACACTAATGAGAATTTAAAGATTCTAATTAAACCCAGACTCAAAATATGTCTTCCTGAGCAGATCAGGAAGCAGTATAATGAAAACAGAAAGATTAATTCTTTCCAGTGAGGTTTTCGTTTTTCCGTGTTTTTATAGTATTTCAATTTGAAGTTGATTGCTAAAGCAGTAACTACTGTTAATTTGTGTAAATGGATTTGTGGATGTCTAACAATTTGGGAAGTTGTGAACTAAGGCAAGTTTACTTTGCCAACAGGTAGACAGACAGATGTCTGTGTACACAAACGTCAACTCTGAATTATTTAAAATAGTGACCATAGATCTTTTATCTTCGTCTTGTTGAAGTTGCCCATTAGTAAAAAGCCTCTGGAAAGAATTTTTGACATTATCATCAAGAGCCCGGATGTCGGAGTTTAAATTCAAACATTAGGATCTGAACGGTAACCCACCCCTGACTGGCTGACCCAGCGTCAGAGAGCCAACCTGCCTCGGTGTTAACATTCTTTCCCATACTGTGGGGAGCAAATCCCAACCCCAGAGGTGCCTGGTTCCTGGGAGAACAGCTTCTGCAGGCATCACTAGTGTCGGGGGGGGGGAGGGCCTTCATTGTACTGCTGCTCATAAGCAATCCACACACTTGACCTCCTGCTGGCCCCCCACTTTCCACCACAGGGGCCACTGAGCTGGACAGTGGCCAGGCAAATTCACAAAATAAATAGAAAGCAGAGAGAAACACCCATTTGCCAGACACAGGGTGAAGAAAGTCAGATCCTGACATAGCAAAGCTTTTGTCACTCATATCCCATCAGCGCTTGTGTAACTCCTTCCACCTTTATTTTCTACAGGAGCTTTATTTTTAAAACACTATTTCCTTAGATGGTCCCTTCATTGTAACTAATCATGTAAAATTAAAACACACTAACAACACAAGATTAAGATACCTCAATGCCCATAAAATTGAAATTTTAAAATGCTAGCATCCACCAGCCAATGCTGTGTCAATTTGAATCCCCACTGTCATATATTCTGAGGGCTATTCTTGTTCACAAGCCAAAGACCCTCTCTTTTAGCAAGTGGCCCATCTGGAAAGCCACAGTGGAGAACACCTACCCTCTGTGCTCCTGCACTGGCTTTGTTGGTTGGGACATTTACTAAAGCATATGAGGATCAGGCTCTCTTCTTCCAAGGGACTGGATTCAATGGGATTCCATGATCTTCTGGTAGCCTAGGATAGGGTTGCAGTTTACATAGAGCAAAAAGAAAGAAATAGGCTTTGGCTATGGAGGCCAAGGAAGGTAAGCCAAAGGCTACCCCTGAGAGGCACCAAGGATTGCTTCCACTGACCAGATTGGAGTTGAACATGACATCACAAAGGGTTCATGGGAAGGACTTCATGTGATGTGCTTGGGACCCGAAATGTTTCCCAAAGTGTTCATTGTATTGATCCCTTGGTTACTGATTCCCCCTTGGGAAGTGATTAGATCATGATGACTACATCTGCATAAATGAATTAGTTCACTGATGGCTTCAGGGTTCAGTGTGATTAGAAGATGATGCCTAATTATATGAAGCAGGACCCTGGGATGGTGGCTTTGAGTGGTATATTCTGTCCCTTTGCCCCTCTAGACTATCTCCTACTTTCTGCTTCCTAGATGTCACAAAATGAGCAGTTTTTCCACCACACCCTCTCTGCCATAATGCTCTGCCTTACCATAGCCCAAAAGTAATGTCGCCAAGTGACCGAGAACTGAAACCTCTGACACTGTGAGCCAGAATAAATCATTTCACCTTCAAGTTGATTTTCTCAGTTGTTTTGTCACAGTAACAAAAAGCTGACTAACAAACACATTAGTCCTGCTGGTTTTCCAGGCCAGGAAGCAGGACTTTCCTACCAGTCAGGAAGTCCCTGGTCTATCCTTCTCCTGATCTGACTTTGCCTTCCCACCTTCTTACTTTTGAGGGTAGAGGCCTGTCCCCCTTTCTCTCTCTCTCTCTCCCTCTCTCTCTCTCTCCCCCTCACTCTTTCTCTCTCTCCCTCCCTCTCTCTCTCTCTCTCCCCTTCTCCTTCAGATTAAAATTAAACATGCATTAGAATCATGAGCTGTATCTTCAGAAGCCCTGATTCAGGTGACTTGGAGTAGAGCATATGGACCTGTGGAAGCTCCTGAGGTGGCCCTTGGGCATGTGGCTACCTGCCTGTTCCAGAAAGCTAGAGACCTTAGTTCCCCTACACTGTCATATTTAAAATTTGGTCATAAACTACAAATTTGTGCAAGGAACAGAATTTGAAATGTCTCACCTCTTAGCTCCTGAATGCCTTTGCCTTCCCTAGGTACATTATTTTCCTGAAGATGTAAGTGGTACATGGTCCCCAGGCTGCTGCCTTCCTGCCTCTCCTGCACTTCTCTAAAATAGCAGTGAGGTCTGAATGAGCTTGTGTGAATCTTGATTTTATATCTTACTAGTATTAGCCGTGTGCTTTTAGCAAGGCATTTTATTTTTAGTTGCCTCAGCTTATTCATCTGTAAAATAGGATGATAAGTATAACTATATTTTAGGATTGTGATGTAGATTGACAGGAATGATACACTGGTTGCCAAGAATGGCATCCTATACACAGCGAGCTCTTGAAAAATGTCAGCTACCATCTATCACACCATGTTTTGTATTTCCTTTTTCATATTATTGTTTTTTTATATAGAGGACCTTGTCTTATTCATCTCTATTTCATTAGTACCTTGCTCAATAAATTTTGATTGATTCTTTTCCCCAGGAGACAAGTACAGAGATGAAATAAAACCAGAAATGCTTGAGAAATAATATCTCCACTATGGCTTCTCCTCAGGCTGCCCTAGAGACAACTTAGCTTATCCAGAGAAATGGTTTCGACAAACACCTTCCCAGTTCCTCCAGCCCCCCCTTCAGGGGAGGGCCTCCGAGGCCATGTGTGTCCATGCAAAGCTCTCAGAGGCACATGCACATTCCGACTGAGCTTACTCTGTGCACATTCCAGGTCCTGCGAATGTAAGGCAAGGGACACTGACTTCCTAGCCTTGAATATCCAGTCTGATAGGACAATGTGCGCATCAATGGTCACAAAATAATATGATCCCAACCATGAAATCAGAGATAAAGGAGCCACTTCCATCAGTAAATAGCCAACAATATGAGACAATATCACTCCAAAGAACATTTGCTTCAGAGGCCAGGGATTTAGCTCAAGTGGTACCGCGCCTACCTTGGAAGCACAAGGGCCTGAGTTCAATCCCTGGTACCACAAAAAAAAAAAAAAAAAGAATACTTGCTTCACGTCTGAACGTGTTGTTGCCTAAAATACTGGCTTCTAATTTCAAAAATTATACATTTAAAGATAATAAAAGATCAAGCAAAGCATGTAATTGGTGAGCCTTTCTTCACTAAAAAGGGCCTGCCTTTTTCACTAAAAATGACTAAATGAAACAGTTGAGATATATGTAATTTCCTCTTCAGGTTGGCTTTGGATCCAAAATACATCCAACATCTGTGTCCGTGGGTGGAAATTGAAAGTCAGGTGCACAGCTTTGAGTCTTTGTGACTCAGCTCCCTATGAGATGCTTCGGAAGTGAGCCTCACTGTGAGTGTTGTAGGGAAACAAGATTTGTAGGGAAATCGCACAGATAACTGTGTGGTCAGACAAACTTAATTGGTCAGGATGGGGAGACAATTCGACTGAGCCACTTCACAGGACAGAAAGATCTCAGAAAAGCAAGCTTAACGTGTGCTTTCTCAAAATTGTCTGCACCTGCTTACATTTACCAAACATTCTTCAAACAGCTTACTCCTGAGAAAACTTTAATTGCACTAATGATGCCAATAAGTAGAAAGTATTTTCATATTTTTTCTGTGAAAACTTATGTTCACACAGGTTTCTCAGAAATCTTGTTTGGACAATAATAATAAAGACAGATAATACTCAAGTGCTAGATGCTGAGCACACAGTACTAGGTGCTCTATTAAGCAACATAGACCCACTAGCTTATTTAACCTTATAAAATCCCATGCAAGAGAGGCACTATTCCTATTAAGAGATAACAAAATCACAATGGGCAACAAAGCCTCAACCTGAATCTAGAACTGAATGACTTCAGAGTGCCCATTAAAGGCTCAAGCTGCATAATCCCTCCTAGGGATTATAATATTTTAACCATGTCTGTGTTTTAATCACTATGCTGTATAATGAACTGTCAAAACTTAAACTGATTATTAATTTGGCTCACAACATGCTATGTGTGCAAGAATCTGCAAGGATGGCTCATCTTTGCTCCATAGGGAACCAGATGGGGCAATTCAACTGGAGACAGAAGACCTGTCTACAGAGAAGTTGGTCAGAGGGACACATTGAGCTGGTTGTCCTCAAGGATCTCAGCCTATCTGTGGTCAGGACCTTGCCTCAGCTCTCCTCCCAGTAGCCCTTTCATCATTTCCCAAGAGAACAAGACACACATGGGTAGCATTTTATGACCTCACTGAAAAGATACACTCCAGCAATAACTCACCCACCCACACTGTCTGTTGGGAAAGTCACAGAGGCCACTGCCTATGAAAAGCTTTAAAGTCACTAGCAAGACGAGCAAATAGGATGGGAGTTCTTGACAAGCCATCCTTGAAAAATGCAATCTGCCAAAATAGCATAATTTCTAGCCTCCATATCCATGGTATATTCAGCAAGAATACCCTAAATGAGGACAGAGTCACAGAAAAGAACTTTAAGAAGCCATATGCATTCAGTCTTGTATTGTTACCTGTCAGTGATAGTGCCACTGATGCTTCCTGAAATACGCATTTGGTTGGGTCTTCCTCTGACTTCAGGATTCTCACTTACCTAACTCCTTCTTTCCTTTACAATGATGCCAAAGCCCACTCCATGGTATGCCTTACCTCCTCATTACACCCCTCTGCTGGTATCACTCCAGAGACAGCTCCTGGAGACAAAGCATGTTCTCCCCCTTCAAAAATAAAACAACTCATCTAGAAACATCTTATGGCAAGGCTGAGGTACAGATCTCTGAGCCTTACTTCAGAATTTTGGGCATCAGGAGTCATCATTATGACTCTTATGGATGAGGAACATGATCATCCAAAGACTCTAATTGTTTCTTTATTTTTCCATAGCAGGAAAAAGTTGGTGGCAGAACTCAACTCTAGTTCTGATCCCACATTCATGACTACATAAAGGATTGCCACTTTTCATCCCTTCATTCAAACTTGTTATTAGCTGCTAGCTACGTTGAGGTACAGAATAAATGAATAGTCACATCATTTGAGTTGTTTAGACAGTGGTTTTCATCAGTCCCTGAGTTTTACACTAATGAGGATTTATTGCAATTGTCAGCAAACAGGACTCATCACTAAGACACAAGACTGCTTTTTCCACAGAAACAGGAAGAAATACTAGGGTAAAAATCAGGAAGGTCATCTTCCATGTTCACTGATTGGCTTGCTGGCTAGCTGGCTGATTTCTCTAGCAGTACTTCTCTTGCTTTTCCAGTCCTGGAAAAGGTGGGATTTTGGGGAGGAGGGTGAGACTCTGTGATGAGGCACTAAAACCTGCTCCATTTCCATGTGGATACATGGCCCTCACTCTACTATCCACCCTCCTGGAGCCCCTCAGGTCACTCTATGGTACATACCACACGTGCACGCAAAATAGAGTCCAAAGGAGAAAGGAGCAATGGAGGATGTGTTGGCATTGGTTCCCAGATGGGGTCTTGCCCCACCCATATGCAAATCTAACCTTTTTGATATTTCAGCATTATAAACCCAAAGACAGGATTTCAATAGGAAAATATTTACTAAGGGCTTTCTCCCTCATAATCTATTGATTTTAATATCCCAACCACTTTGGCTGAATGTCAATTTTACCCTGAGGACTGCTATTGCAAATCTGAGCACATTTTATTTATTTATGCCATTCAAAATATTAGTGTTGGAAATGAATAAACTTTGAGTCTTGCAATGTTCCCATTTAAAGTTTATTTTTCTGATTTGAATAATGCACTAATTTGCCATGATAATCAAGGCCAAGAGGCAAAACGTAGGCAACAAAAACAGCAGAAGCCAGAAGCATTTGGTTTATTTTTCTATTAAGTCCAGTCATGTACCACTCATTAAATAGGGGCGACTTCCCCACTTAACCTTCAGAGTCAGAAGCACCTGATTATCACTATCATTTAACAAGATGCCAAATCCTCTCTCCTCTGACCACCCCACTCCAAGTATGCACTGTGTGCCGATTAATGCCCTCCACACTGACTATCTTATATCTCTGCCCGCTGGGGCTCTGGGAGTGGCCAAGGGCACCACCTCAAGATTCCCCAGAGCTTCATCCTGCACCAATCACAGTAGCCACAGCTGCTTTGTGAGGTTTGAGAGGGGAGGTGTCTTTCCCCACAATGTAAACTGTGCCCTGGGAGGCCATGAGTGACTGTGGAAGACACATTAACCCTCCCATGTTACCAAGGGACCCTTTAGCGGGCATTTTCTAAATTGCTAAATCACCAACAATAATGAGTACAGCTGGATGTCTCTCTTTTTCATATTTAACAGAGAATTTATGTTGCAAATGACTCTTCTGTTGATTATTTGGGCTTTTTGAGCAGGTTTGAGAGTCTCGCTGTGGAAGGCTTTCCACATTGCAAAGAAGCTTCTCATTCGCCTACTCCGCCCTCCTAGCCTCTTCCCTGGTGCTGCCAGGCCCCAGCAGGGAAAGGGGGTACACAGCCCAGGCCACCCTGAAGCTTTCCGTAGGGTCATTCCCCTGGGACACTTGCCTTCTCTCCCGCAGCAGCAGACTGGACTACACTGGGGTCTAAGGAAGGCCCTTCCTCTCTCTGCCTTCCATGCAGTCTGGGGCAGCTAGGCAGATGGGCTTCGCTTTCAATGTCAAAGCCTGATAGTGTACATCAGATTTGTGTCTGCCTCAGAAAAGCAGCAGACCACCTGTGTGAAGGCCTTCTGCCTCTCCTCCTGAAGTTTTAGATCAAAAGCCCCAGCTCCAGAGGTCCAAGCAGACCAGGCTTGGCCACCTGCCCCATGGCACTAATCCGGGACTCAGCAGAGCCGAAGGGCAGGAAAGGAGTTTTGTTGGCTCAGCACGTCTGGGAAGCACAGATAAAGAGGTTCAAGTTCTGTCTTCAAGGTGCTAACAGAAACTTTAAGGCTGTATAGAAAAGGGGAGCAGAGACAAGGGCTGGAGGTTTGCACAGCTGGCAGGGTGGGTAACTCTAGTCACGTCATGGGTTATGTTATCTCAGGACTGGCTCTAGAAAAACCACTGTCACCTGGGGAGACAGTCTGGCTCCCATCCTGAGATGACAGCTCCCCTTTGAGGGCAGCCTCGGTTTCTGTCACATGGTAATTGCTCCCATAATGGGCAGATCTGCAAGGCTCTGCTTTTCCTGAAATCTGCAGGTGGCTGTAGATTTAGGACAGTGACTGAAGACTTCTAGGCGTTTCTCCAAAAGGTTTGGAACTTGACATGATAAAGGCTGGCAATTTGATATCTGTGCAAATCCTGAAAATTATATTCGTTATTCCTACCCTAAATGTCCTGAGTCTTTGAAAGGGGGTGGATTCAAATAGGTAAATTTAGGGCCAATAGCCTATAAAGGGTCAGTGTTGCTGTGTTCAGGGCTGAGCAGGGATCTGACCCAAAGTTTTACGGTAATAAGGGAGACAAAATGAAGGCAGAGATCCCAAGCTTTTAGTTACCCACTGGCCATCAGCAAGCTTACTACTATGTCCCTGTTATTCCACAGCTCAGAAAGTCAGACATAAACAAATCCATTTCTGCCTCAACTACTTGCTTGATTCTGCTGCAGGACACAGACCAGGAGTATGGAGGGTCTAGAACTTTCAGTAAACATCGACTATGTCTCCCAGTGACGTCTGAGCATCACACAGGAGAAATGTCAGTGTATTTCATGGTCATTATAATGATGTCTGGGCCAGGGTGCACATCACGAGAATATTTGTTGAATTAGCAGATGAAGCCTTTGCTTGGCCATAAAAACTTTCTTCTCTGCACTGGCAGCCTTTTTGGTGAACTTCTCCTATACAGCTTCTCCCTCAAACCAGACACATGTACTCCCTATCCCTGACCCTGTCCTAGCAATAGATTTCCACCTCTGCATTTCCTCAGATTATGACCTCACCTAGCCTTTCCTGTTGTAACTCATACCACCTTGGATTTTGTGCCTCCCTCAAAGCCCAGAAAGATACAGTTCCCTCCAAGGAGGCGTTCCTGATCTTCCCACACCCAACCTCTATCCAGAACAGCCCTCTCCCCTCAATGAATATTTATACACCATCACCAATGAGCTACATGGAAAATGTTTGCCAAAGACCATTTCAATATTGTTAATTCACATAATCGCTAACAAACATAGGAATAATGACAGTTCCTCCACCATAAATCGACTTGTGTAGATTAACTAAAATAACACACTTAAAGTACTTAGAAATTTTTGGGGAGAGTGATGAGCCTTAAAAGCATTTATAATCATTCTAGTTAACCTATACATAGATGATATATGATATAAATAGAAGGCAGAAAGACAAATATATAAGTTACATATTTTGTGCATGGTTTATATGTGAGATAAATAGAAAGCAGAAAAATACCCATACAAGCTATATCAAGAAAGGAAACCACTTGAAACCTAATAGCAGTCTAGGGGAGAAAGCTGAACACTAAGACCTGAGAACTGGAAAGCCTTAATAAGGAGCTGGATTCCAACTTTGTAAAGACAGGAAGTATAAGTTTATCTATGTTCCATGATACAAACTGAAAGCTCAAGCAGAAAGAAACAGTAGAAACATGTTATAAATACCAGAGCTGCTATCATGAAGTCTCAGACATATAACACTGAGTCAAAGCTATTCAAAGAAGGAGTGCATTGCTCATAGCACACACTGATATGTCTCTGTCCTCCAGATCAAGGGAAAATGTCTTGCATTAATCTTGAAAGTAATAGTACAGTATAACCTGGTCTGTGTGCTCAAAAAGTACTCTTTCAGTCAAGTAGTTTGCTACTAAATTTGGATGCATTTATCAGTCCTACAAGATTGAGTGAACACTCTCCAGCCCCTAAGCATAACCTAGAATTTGAATTTATAAAATTAATCAGACACAAGCTCATTTTTCAGTACTTTAACTGCTTCTGCTGTAAACCAACTTCCAGGTGGGGAAGAAAATAAAGTTATCTCACGATCTGATTAGTTGAGTTTGCAGTAACCAAAGTTGACTGTATATTTAAGTCCTGTGTGATTAAAACATTGAGAATTCCTATCGTTAAATTAGACAAGTAGATCTCCCTATATGAATTCTAAGCTCTGTCTCACTCCAAGCCCCCATATAATCACGAACAATGTCATTTGCATACACAAATTCAACTATGAAAAGCTACATACAGCTGCAATCATGTATGTGATTTAATTAAAAGTCAATCACTTAAAATAGCTGTGCTGTAGAAACAGCCACGGAGGCAAAGGGTGTTGGTGAGGAAATTAAAAGATTCAAAGCAGAAAAGCTCCAAGGCTTGGTTTCTCTGAACTTTTCCAAAGCTAATTTTTTTTATTTTTTATATCAGGGATCGAACTCAGGACCTTGCACTTACCAGGCAGGCACTATGCCACTGAGCTACACCCTTAGCCAAAGCCAAATTTTTTTCTCAAAGCCTCTTGCAATAGGAAGTCCATGTGAAATGTCCTTTCTCTTGGTAGACATGATTATTCACAATTTCCCTCCTTTCAACTTTTAAAAATTAAGAAAACTAAACAGTCCACAAAAGTATCCTTGGCCTAAGTAGCCTGGGTTTATCAATAAAATGTGTTTGTTTGATCGACCACAATGTATTGTAAGTGTCTGATCAACATTTTAAAAACTAATTTGGGCTGGGCATGGTAGCAAAAATCTACAGTTCCCAGTACTCGGGAGTCTGACACAGAAGGATTGCTTGAGCCCAGAAGTTCAAGGCTAGTTTGGGCAACACAGGGAGACATGAATGTAAATGTTTAAAAAAAAAAAAAAGAGTTCACAAAAAAAGCAGTAATAAAAAGATGAGACAAACCTGGGACACATATGATCACAACCTGTTCTTATGCCACTTCTCAGAGACAAAGACAAATGACCTTGGGTAGTAGGTTACTATTAAACAAGCTACTCCTACCTGCCAAGACCTTAACAAGGCATTGAAGACCCTGTTATTAGAGTTCACACCTGAGTGTGTGTTCACACACGAGTATTCCAGCAGTGCTAGGAAGTAATACTGGTTAACTTCAAAGGGATAAATCTTAACCAACCACCAGAAAAAGTTTCTCTGTATTTTAATTAGTTTCTTAGCCAAAGTAAGAAGGGTTAAAGAAATCTTTTTTTTTTCTTTTACCATTCACCTTTATAAAACATTAGTTGATAAATATACCAAATATCACAAGATTTTTTTTCAAAAGAATAGAGAAAGGGATTGTAGGGAAGGAGATGTTAAAACCAAAGCCCTCATGGAGCTGGATGGATTTTGTGGTGGAGAGAGAATACCTCTCAGCGCCTTCACAACAAAGCTACCCACTGGGCCCTGATATGGGCTCCAGAGAGTCTGTGCACCCATCGGGGCTACATCTGAGCCCAGCTGAGTGAGCTGTTGAGCAATCATTTAATTGACCTTTCATCAGCGACATAGTATTAGAGTTAGGTGGATTCTCAGACACAAGTCCTCATCTTTCCACTCATCCTACAATGGATGGCACAAAAGTGATGACTCTGTGATGCTGTATCTGTTGTTCTATGGCATATTCACATTCATGCAAGGAAATTAAACATTCCCAAAGTGAAGACCACTTCACAAGGTGAGCAGAACAGAGTGAGGAGCTAGTCCCTGGCACCTGGGGACCCCACTACACCACCCATGAAAGTCCACCCAATCAGGCACCAGGGTGACATAGGTGAGGTATTATCTGAGCCTTCCAGAGTATCAGGCCAGCTCATCATGGGTCCACCACACGTGCCAGGACAGTGAAAGATGCACTGAACCCTGAATGTGTCATAGCAGTGACAACATGCACAGTCATTTGCTACTTGCTGCATTACAGGATTACATACTCTTAGCTTTCCTTTAATTTGATTGCCAGGTTTCCTTTATCATTTTTATTTGAATCTTTATTGGTACCTTATATATACACATTATCATCACACTCAATATTGAGTATATAACATGACTTCTCATTTTTTCCCACTGCCCTACCCAACCCCTGCTCCCTATATACATAAGCTTTGTCTCCTTTTTTTTTTTTTTTTGAGACAGGGTCTCACTTTGTAGTTGAGGCCAGCCCTGAGATCGCTATGTAGCCCAGGCAAGCCTTGAACTCAGCAATCCTCCTGTCTCTGCCTCCCGAGTGTTAAGACTACAGGCGTGAGCCACCATGCCTGGCACTGTGGTATGTGGTATTGATGGCTGGTGGGCATGAGTCACCATGCCCAGCATTGTATGTGGTTACTGGGATCAAACTCAGGACCTAGCGTTTGCGAGGCAGGTGCCGGAACCACTGAGCTAAATCTCTGGCCCTGTTTCCTTTTCTTTACCAGAAAATTTTTTCTTTTCCCTCCTTATCCCTATATCCTACTTCCCTTTGAATATTTCTATTTCACAATATCTATCATATATTCTTGAACTCATTTACATCTTTAGTTTCTCATACCAGAAAAAAGATACAATATTTACACATCTATGACCTATTTATTTCATTTATGAGTATGTCCTCAAGGTATGTCCATTTGAGTATATATGACTCCAAATTATCATTCTTTATGGCAGAGTAATACTCCATTTTATAGAAAAACCACATCTTCTTTATCCAGTCTAGAGATGATGGGAATTTGGGTTTTTTCCAAGATTTAGCTATCACAAACTGAGCTTCTATGAACATGGGTGCACATGTCACTGTGATATGAATCTTTTAATTCTTTCATGTATATCCCTAACAGGGGAATAGCAGGGTCAAATGGGACCTCTAATCCTAGTTTTTTTGAGGAATCTCCACACTAATATCCATAATGGTTGTACCAGTTTACATTCCCATCAACAGTGGAGAAGGGTTTCTTTTTCTCCACAGCCTCACCAGCATTTGTTGCTGGCTAATTTCAAGATAGCAGCCATTCTTTGTGTAATGAGATGAAATCTCAGTGTTGTTTTCATCTGCATCTCTAGAATGACCAGTGATGTTCAGCATTTCTTCATACACTTCTTAGCTGCTTTTACTTCTTGTTATGGAAAGTGTCTGTTCATTTCAGATGCCCATTTTAAATTTTGGGGGGGCTGGTTTTTTTAAGCTTTTTATATATTCTAGATAGTAGCCCTCTGAGAAACAGTTGGTAAATATGTTTTCCCATATTTTTGGTTGTCTTTTCACTCTGTCATTGGTTTCTTTTGCTATACAAGATGAGATCCCATTTGCTGATTTCTTCTGCTAGTTCTTGTGCTATAGAGGTTTTGTTCATAAAGTCTTTCCCTAAGCCAATGTCTCCAAGAATTTTACCTAACCTGTTTTGTAGCAGCAGATTTAGTGTTAGTAACAGACCTGAGGACCAGTAGAATAGATTCAAAGATTCAGAAACAACTCCAGATACAGTAAACCACCTCATCTTTGACAAAGGAGCCAAATATCCTCAAGGGAAGAAAGCCTCTTTAACAAATGGTGCTGGAAAAACTGGGCTTTAACTTTTCAAAGACTAAAGCTAGGCCTTATCTCTTTCACTGTGTACTAAACTAAAATCAAAGTGGATTAGACCTAAATGTGAAAACATTTTCCTTTTTATAATGAGTTATTTTCCTTCTCTATATCTTAGAGTACATAATTCTGTTGCTATAAATAACAATCCATTGGACTGGAGATTTAGTTCAGTGGTTCCAGTGCCTGCCTCGCAAGTACAAGGCCCTGAGTTGGATCCCGGTAACCACATACAATGCTGGGCGTGGTGACTCATGCCCACCAGCCATCAATACCACATACCACAGTGCAGGGCGTGGTGGCTCTCACCTGTAATCCCAGCACTCGGGAGGCAGAGACAGGAGGATTGCTGAGTTCAAAGCTTGCCTAGGCTACATAGTGAGCTCAGGGCCAGCCTGAACTACAAAGCAAGACCCTGTCGCAAATAAATAAATAAATAAATAAATAAATAAATAAATAAATAAATAAATAACAATCCATCAAATTAGTGGCTTTCCATGGACAAAAGCACATAGCTCACAGCAAGTAGGAAACTTTCGGCTCTGGCTCTAGCCCTCTGCCCTGAGCATCTCTGCTTCCAGCTAGGAAAGGAAGGAAGAGAGAAGTGAAGGACTGAGGAACAGTGGGGTAGAGGGAGACACAGAGAGAGGGAGACAGAGAAATAAACGTGGTGCATTCCCATCTCCCCTCACTCCAAGACAGCTCTGGTCACATGGCCCCACCTCCACACCAGGGACCAAGGCAGTGTCACATGTCTACATGAGCAAATGCTCACCCTCTCTGCAACCCTGACATAGTCCAGGGTTTGGGATCTATTTATGAGGTGCAAGAGGGAGCAGAGTGCTATGACCTGTAACTGCCATACTAAGGCATTATAGGGACCTCAGGAAGGACAGTGGACAGGTGATGTTGTGATTGTGTGTGTGTGTGGCTTTTTTTTTTTTTTTTTTTGCGACAGAGTCATGCTTTGTAGTTCAGGCTGACCCTGAGCTCACTATGTAGCCCAGGCAAGCTTCAAACTCAGCAATCCTCCTGCCTCTGCCTCCCAAGTGCTAGGATTACAGGCATGAACCACCATGCCCGGCATGTTTGTGTGTTTTATGGATGAATCTCTATGTCTGCCCAAAACTCATGTTGGGACTCCAGCCAATCAAGTGGTTGTACACACTTGGAGTAAAGAAGAAGTAAAAGTTAAATGAGGTCATAAGGGTGGGATCCTGACCCAGCAGCATTAATGACCTGATAAGAAGAGATACCAAAGGCTCACTGTTCCTGAGTCTAGGGAATAATACTGTCATCCCAGTGGGCCCATGTGGCCAGGTCTTAAGCCAGAGAGAATGATTCTCAAGCCTGGAGATGGAATAGAATCCTCCCTGCTCCATTCAGGCCTTATATAGAAGTAGTCACTTTTTTTTTTTTTGTCCTATGACTCTCTTATGGAATAAGAATAGCTGTCCTACAGCTGTCCCATCACTGTATTATGCTTCCACAGTTAACAACTGGAGAGGAATTTTGCCTGAAAAGAAATTTTACCTATAATCCCACCCATAATTGATTTAAAATCATCTTAGATAAGAATTTGGACTTCAGACTTCAACATGGATGCTGGAATGAGTTAAGAATTTGGGGCTATAGGGACAGAATCTATGTAGTGCCATGCAAAAAGGGCATAACATGGAGAGAGAGGTAGAATGGTATGGAATGAACAACCCCAGATTCATATGTTGAAGCCCTAATCACCAACGTGCCCACGTTTAGAGGAGAGGCCTCTAAGAAGTAGTTCAATTTAAATGAGGTCACAGAGTGGTGTCTGATCTGATGACTCAGTAGCCTTAAGAGATGAAACCCTAGAGAGCTGGCTCTTCTGGCTCTCTCTCCACACACACATAAAGGAGAGGCCATGTGAGCCCACAGCGCGAGGCGGGTGCATCAAGCCAAGACACTGAAGCCTATCTTGCTGACACCATGATCTGGGACTTCCAGACTTTGAAACTGGAAGAAATAAATTTCTGCTGCTTAAAACTACACTAGAGTCTGCTGTGGCAGTCAGAGCTGACAAAGATATGGTTTTAAAGTTGAAAAAATATTGAAAGTAACTGATGAAGAAAACTTAGCACTTTTTTCTGAAAGGTTGATCCATTACACAACCATGTTTATGTCCTTCTAGTCCAGCCTGAGAAGCTCATGTACTCGCACATTCTGTCATCCTTGCAAGATGTGTACATCCTGGACGTTATCTGGGGCCCCACTCTAGCAAACCCAGAGAAGTCCAAAAGGAACAGAAGCCATGACCCTAAACACAAGCACAGCCTTGAGCAGGACTTATGTTGCTAAAAACAGGAAACTGTTAGGAAATCTGCAAGACCAAAGACAAAGAAGCCCCTTCGTAGATGTGGTCATTGTTCTAAATACAGCAGACTACAGAAGCAAGAGAGGGTCTCTAAATGCTGCAGACAAGATCCATGTTAACTGAACAAAGGAGCTGAGAGACCAGAGACAGGGTGGACATAACACTTCCCAACAGGCTACAGAGCCAGTGGTGTACATGTGGGCTGGAGGTGAAGTGGCCCTACCCTGGGGCAGCAGTGACTGCCACCTTAACTGGCCCTTCTAGGACTGAACATGCCCTGCCCAACACTACAACTGGCAGTTGGCTAGTTGGAGGAAGCTGGGCAAGAGGAACACCCCCACCATCAGTCTCACCATGGTTCCAGGCCATATCAGTGAGCCAGAGGTCCTTGTCACTCTGAACACAAGCCACCTGAAGTTGTTGGCTGTGTGCTTTGCCAAGCGAAATGAGTCAAGGAAGCCTTCATCTGTGGAAATGCTGAAATCCAAACCCAAATGCGATTTGTTCTGCTTCAGCATTTCCTCAAATGACTCCATTAGGGAACGGCTGTGGCCCAGGGCTAATTACTCCATAATGGGTGCAAAGCATCCTGGGATGCAGGCCTGGAGGACGTCCAGGGACCACAGGGCCTCTGTGCGCCTGTGCAGCTGGCCCTTCTGGGATGACAGTGCACATTCATGTCTCTGGCTTCGCCAAGGTTGCTGCTCAGTCTGCACCAGGAAGAAACTAAGCCTGTGATGATCCTGAGGAGAAAATCCTGCTTTTCCTCAGAGCAATCTGTTTCACCAGGTCAGCATGAAGAGAAGGAAACAGATCTATGGGCTTTAGGTCCTGTGCCTGCCACATCCTGACTGTGTGACCGGTTAAGATTCTTCACAGTTTGGACTGGGGATGTAGCTCAGTGGCACCACACCAGTCTTACAAGTACAAGGTCCTGAGTTCAACCCCTGGTACCAGAGGGGGGAAAATCTTAAAAATTTTAAAAATATTCTTCAGCAGCTGCCAAGGATAATCCACTTTCCTCACTTAGGACTAAGTGGGACAACACACATAGCTCCTAGCATTGTTCTGGGCAAACGGCAAGTCTCTGCTATTCTGCTTGAGTATCTTCCCATCTCTAATGGAGGCAGAGTGGGCATTAGATTTCCAAAGTGAAATCTGTTTCTGTGTACTCTATGTACTTATTCATCAGTCTGGGGACTTATTGATCCTGAGGGGTTCAGGGAGCCCTATCAGACAAACACAAAGTAATTAAAAGATGCCTCCCCTATGTCAGTCATTCTCACGACCCTTGGACACTAGAACATTTCATCGTTGTAAAAAAAAAAAAAGGAAAAACGCTGAAAGCATCATTTAGAATGACTGGAACAGAGGATGCAGGAGAAGCCTGTGCTGAGTGCTGAGAATAGTACATTAAATGAATAAGATAGACTTGAGCCAAAGTCCCCAAGAATGGAGACTAACATACGAAAACAATAATGGAGCTGACGCCAGACAGTAACAACACTGTTAAAAAGACTTCAGAGCACAGAATGCCACTGAGACACCCAGCTGGGGAAGTCACTCCCCTCTAATGTAAGCTTGGATGTTTCTGCCAGTAAAATAGCCCATAGATCCGTGGACATGGATGAGGATCCAAGGATCTGTGGAGCTGGCCAAATGGAGAACAAAACTCATTCTTTCTTGAGTTCATCATTCTTTCTTCAAGTTCATCTCAAGTGTCAGCTTCAGAAAAACCCTGTGAACAGACAGAGACCCTCAGCCCTTGTGGCCAAGCCCCATCTGTGGGAGGCAGTGGGGACAGGTGCCCCAGACACAGGGCCCAGTAAGGATAATTTCACCCAGTTCCCAGATCTGCCCAGAACTCAACCCAAGGCCTTGCAGAGAACAAAACTCCACCTGTCTCTGATCCAAAGCCAGAGCTGTCTTACCAAACTGGGCCTCAGGAATACCCCACCTTGGGAGATGCCAAGTAACCCTCGCAAGATGGAGCCATGGCCTCTCATCTGCCATACTGTCACCTGCAATGAGGACTGCTGCTTTCATCTCTCCCCAGCTCATTGGACATGATGCTGAGAGGCTGGTGACTTCTTCAGACCTCAAGGTGATCACTGAGACCTCTTGAGGTTCTCATGCAATGGGCTTCATGTCCTCCATGCTGCTGAAGGGAGGAACTGTACAGGTCAGCCTGCCACTGGGTCCCCTCCCAGCCCAACTTGGAGCTTGGTGTTGGCAGATGACTTCACATCTCCAGCATCAGCTTAGGAGGGCAGTGAAGTACTGTCAGGCCTTATTTATGTGTGGGTGGTGCACTCTTCTTGTGAGGATGAAAGACTGTCGTGGAGGCTCCTGCCTGCGTCTCCATCTACCCCCATGGACCCTCAACTCCTGGCCATGGATTTGGTCACTCAGGGAAATTAGATAAACCTCTTCCCCTTCTCACTCAAACTAAGAATTGGGCTTCTCAAAACAAACAGAAATTAGTCCAATTCAAACGTCTGAAAATCTGCATGATGTAGAGGAACAAGGAGTAGAGTGCTGGGGGATGACCCACATACCCCTCCAAAGATATGTTCAATCCTGAAGCTGTGCATTTGGGAAAAGGGTCTTTGCAGGCAATAATCAAGTTACAGAATTTGAGATGAGCTCAGATTGGATTGTCTAGGTGAGTCCTAAGTCCAATGACAAGTGTCCTTACAAGAGAGAGAAGGAGGAAAGACATGGGGAGAAGACCACATAAATTCAGAAACAAAGATTGGAGCCATCTGACCAAAAGTCTAGGAACACTAGAGCTACTGGAAGCTGGAAAACAGAAGTAAATATCTTACTCTTGAACCTTAAGAGGGAGCACAGCCCTGAGGACACCTTCAGTTTGGACTTTAGCTTCCAGGGTTGTAAAAGAATAGATTTCATGTTTTGAGCACCTCCTTTGGTTATTTTCCAGGTAACCTCTGGAAAGAGCACACAGTGTGTCTGGAAATTTAGGCTATCTTCCCTGGACCTCATTTTCCAAGACAGAAAAGAACAGAACAGCCTAAAACAGGGTTCAACTATATAATCCCATGACTCTGTGGCAACCAGATGGGGGTGACACCATCAACTGAGCAGTCTGAGTAGGATGAAGAGTCAGGGAGACCCCCAAATGCAATGGCAGCCCACAATCTCCACTCTCCAACAGGATGGCAGCTATGTGGAAGAAGCCCCACTTGTGTGCCACCTGCCCTCTATAGAGTGGTCATATTTATCTATGGCACATTTAAAAAGCAACACGTACCGGCCATCATGGGAATTGCAGCATCAGGAAGGCTCTTATGTCCCTGAAGTTTTACTCAGAAGAGGTCATGCAAGCCCTTGCTGCTGCCCACTGTCTGCCACTGACAAACTGGGAGGGAAGAGACCTCAGGTTATTTTTGTGACAGGGTTTTTGCTTCCTGAAGACAGCCTTGCTTTTACATGGATAGGTTATATTGCCTACAACTGGAGGTTCAAAAACTAGCTGTTTCAGTTCTCCTTATGTATCAGAAGCCTGCCTATATCTGTATCAATGCCTGCACAGGATCAAGGTGATGAAAATCCAGTTCATCAGAATAAATGAACTGTTTGCTCATCTTCTAGATACACTGAGGGACTGACTTGGCTTCATGAAGTTTGGTCACTCCCTACGAGGCCCTGGGCGAATGATGATGATGATGACAATGAAAATGAAAATAACGATTATAGCCATCATTTTGGAGCATTTAACAAATGTGAGGCACTATTAGGTATTGAAGAGGTATTAATTTGTTTAATCCTCACAAAAAACACTGTCAGGTGGAAATTAAGAGGATTACTTTGTAAATTAGGGAAGTGGGGCTCAGAGGTTTGGGATGACTTGCCCCAGCTTAGTGGTTGCAAAACAAGCTTCCAACCAGGCTTTCTTGCTCCAGTGTCTGTGACAGTCACACCACCTAAGCTGCTCTCCCCCCATGAAAAGCTAGGGGCCTCTCCAGTTAGAGAAAGGCAGGACTGAGGAGTGGGAAAGTGTAGTCAGGGCTGTGCTTTCCAAGCTGCACTGGCTTGTTATTGCACAGGTGCTGCATTCTCAGAGACGTGGGGTGCCTCTAGCACAGCTCAGCAGAGGATAATGATGACATGACATGACATGCCTCTGTGTGTACGGGTGTGCAGGCTGTGTATATGAGTGAGGTCGCATCTGGATGCATGTATATGTGTGTGTATCTGTGTGCACATGGGGTTTTGAGTGTATGTGTGTTTATGTGTGCATGCACCTACTTGTACATTGTATTGTACATTGTACTTGCATATGAGTTTGTATGTACATGTACACACTTGTGTGTGCACATGTGAGCTATGGATATGTAGATCCTGTGTGTGTTGTGCTCCATATATGCCTGTATGTGCTCCTACGCATACACATGTGGGCATATGTATCTGCAGGAAGGCAGAAAAAGCTGTGGTGAGCAGCTCAGCCAGGGTCATCCCCAAAGCTGCTCAGCTACTGATACTGAGAAGAAAGTAGTGAGCGACCCCATGTGTCCAAATGCCCCTCCTCTCAGGGTTCTTCTCATCAGATTCTCGAGGACTCCTCCAAGCCCACTGCTCTCAGGGGAAGAACAGGGAGGAACTGGATACAATTTCCATGCCAAAGTCCCCTGCTCAGGCACAGGTCTGGATTTCTGCCAAGGGCAATGCTGAGACTCAACTCCTTACTATCAATTCCTTCCTAAGATCACAAGGTAGAGTGAGACAGATGGCAGATGCACAGGGAGCACAGGGGGTGGCGTGGGTGCCCTGTGATGGGCACCACCGAACATCTACATGAGGAAATGGCTGAAAAAGAGAGAACAAGAGCCTTGGTGCTTGTGTCTTTCAGGAATTCGCTGACTCAGTGTCCCAGCTGGTCACACAGAAGTTCCGTGAGCTGACGGTTGGCTTGACATCCATGCATGCTCGCCACAAAGCACTGGCAGGAATCGTCATGACCAAAGGTAACCGTCTCTTCCCTTTTCTATGGGAACACTTGGCTCCAAGGAGAGGAATGTATTTACTGATCTTGAGGCCCAAAAGGATTTTACTACCAAAGACATAACAAAGAAACACAAGAGAACATAGATCAGTGGCCAATGTCTTTACCAGAAACAATCACACTGGCAAGGGGCATAACTGGCCTTTGAAACCCCATCTCTATACAAGCTTCTCTACTTTCCATGGAAAAGCTGAAAAGGCCTGGCTGGTCTCCCCTGTGAGGTATCCCCTGACCTCATTTTCAAGAACAATGCTAGAATTTATCAAAGCTGGTATTAGAGGACAGATCTTGCCACCAAATAAATCACTTGAAGCTGGTAGATTAGGAAGTGCCCCTCTGTCTTACCTCACAAGGTCAAGACCAGGGAGCTGATGTCATCACTTGTATAAGCAAGTGTATCACTTCTGGTCTTTAACAACAAGGCAAGGAGATGGCACCCCTCAGATGTAGAAAGTCTGGTGTGGTGATGACTTTGCCAGAGGAAGCTGCTGTCCAGTCTCTGGTTCCATAGCAAGGCGGCATCTGTTAAGCTGTCTCAGTGTAGACCCCACATTTACTGCCACCAATGAGGAGCTATGAGGAAAGGAAGGGAGAGGACACCAGGGGCTATCAGAGGACAAGAGGAATATAGAGAAACAAAGAGGGCAATGAGGACACTGAGGCAAAGGGAAATGCAGGGAGTACATGAGGGGATAGAAGATGCAGGAGAGCACAGAGGGGACAAAATGGAACATGGGAGGAACAAAGAGGGACACAGGGGCACAGGAAGGACATGTCAGAACACAGAGAAGACAGGTGTGGACAGAAAGAGATCTAGCCAAGTGGACACTGAGAAACATGGGATGGGGACTTAGGACACAAAGGGTGACATAGGGACACAGGGAGACAGAGGAACACAAAGGGACATGAAGACATGGGGGAAAATAAAGAGACAGGAAGGGACACAGAGAGATGTAGATAGACACAGGGACACAGAAGACACGGGGGAAGATGGGGAGATGCAGAGAACAGGGAGGGGACACAGGGAACATAACAGTGCCACAAGATACCCTAGATGAAACAGGCACACCTATTCTATGACACAAGGGGTCACAAAAAGTGACACAGGGGACAGAGAAGAATACCAGGGGACACAGCAAGACCCAGGGCCCGCAGGGAGACAGAGGGCACACAGCAACAGTGAGGCCCACTTCAGAGCATCTGTCACCTGAAGATCTAAGACCCACCTGCCGTCAAGTTCTCTAACCAAACTGCTCGGAGGTAGAATTCCATTCTAGGAACAGGAAGGAAATTGTCCATCCAGCCAATTTCTTAATAAACTAGGTAGGGAGAAAATAATGACTGAATTTAAGCAATCAACTAGCCAGCTAGTTATTTGAATGCAACTGTTTATTTCCAAAGTTTTGCATGAGTTCACAGTGACCTATTAGAGAATGATAATCATAAATACAATCAGCTTTTAGATAATTTAAGTTTCATGTTCGCACACATGGCTCTGTATTTGTAAGTAAAGTCTAAGGCTAAAGAAGACCATATACTTGCTGT
Organism: Thryonomys swinderianus; assembly: GCA_004025085.1. Classification (NCBI taxonomy): domain Eukaryota; kingdom Metazoa; phylum Chordata; class Mammalia; order Rodentia; family Thryonomyidae; genus Thryonomys; species Thryonomys swinderianus. The sequence goes on from PVIC010001562.1 coordinate 82,705, forward strand.
CTAAAATTTTCTCCACTAAAATTTCAATTGGAAAATCAGATGATCAACATCTTTTTCCTTCCATTCTGCATCACCAGGGGGCAACTCCACTATTTGAACTCAGTGGAGCTGGCACAAAATCCTTGGCACTCTGTCTTAGAGGTAGCACAGGGCATGCTATTTGGGCTTTCTAGTTCTAGCATCTTGGTAAAATCAAAATGGCAATGTCTTCCCACCATGTAATTTGTTGAAAATGATAAAGTGTATCAAATGCTTTGTGAGGGGAAAGTTTCCAGTAAACATGGCCCCCTCTTCTCCCCAAAGCAACTCTATTGTCAATGACCCCACTGTAGCAACCAGCATATACTGCCTTAGCCACCATTTGCCCTTTTACACATATACTACTGTTTGTCTCTTTGTACAAGAGGAAATACTCTAAATTAAAGGCTGAATTTTCTTCTACCAAAATCACTGCTGGACTTGACACGTTTTTTTTGTTTTTGTTTTTGTTTTTTTAGACAGGGTCTCACTTTGTAGTTCAGGCTGGCCCTGCGCTCACTACATAGTCCAGGCAAACCTCGAACTCAGCAATCCTCCTGTCTCTGCCTCCTGAGTGCTGGGATTACAGGTGTGAGCCACCACACCTGGCACTGTGGTATATGGTTGCTGATTGCTGGTGGGCATGAGCCACCACACCCAGCATTGTATGTGGTTATCGGGATCGAACTCAGGACCTTGCACTTGTGCTTGCGAGACAAGTGCTGGAACCACTGAGCTAAATCTCTGGACCCAAGACTTGACACTTTTTATCCATTCAGTTAGGAGCCATTATTGATAGATGCTTCTATGCTCTGGGCATTATTCAGTATGCCCCAAGATGCAAGGAAAAGACATGATCCCCATTCAAGGGACATTGACCCACAAAGGGTGCAATAATAGGAGGCCTGGCCCAAGAGCATGGTTCTTTTGCTCATTTGCTAAGCTCTAAACCCCAGCTTTACCCACAGCCAGCTCTGTAATCCTAAACCAGTCACTTTGCCTCTTTGAAACAGTTTACTCACACTTAAAAATAGGGATAATCTGAAAAATATTTTCCAAAAGGGTCATTTTTAAGGTTAATTGTGTTTATAGAGCCTTAACCAGAATAAAAGCTACATAAGTAGTAGTGATTATTAGTAATGATACTGCTTTATTCATAGATTATTTACTGAGTACCTACTGTATAAATTTCAGGAGGAATAATACAGAAAAATATGGACCAATTGCCAGGCTTGTGAATCTCATAGGTTAGTGAGGAATGGGTCAAAGTACAACCTAAATCCAGTACAAAAAGAATTATGAGATTTCTGTGTACAGACCTATAGGACCTATAGGACCACATTAACAAAACTATGTGGAACACTGCACAGACTTCTGCCACAGATCTCCACAGAGTTCAATTTAAATGATCATCTTGGTTTTCAAAGGAAAGAAAAGAGAGGAAGGGAAGGACAGAAGGACAAGCCCAGCTACTGATGGTTTTTGATTGTGCCACATGTTTCTAACCACAAAGGCAGAAGTCAGTGCAATTTGGCAAGTGGGTTTGCGACATTTCTCACCTTGATGCCCTCATTAGACAATCTCCTTCCATTTTTCTGGAAAACTCAACACTGGCAAGTTTTGGAAACTCTTCTGAAACTTCACTTGGAAAATAGTAATGTTTTACAAAAGCCGTGGGGAAAGCTACTCAGCTCTTGGTGCATACACTGTTTTATGTTCAGGCTATTTATTCATTTATATGAATTCACTCTGTTATGAAGAAGTGAGATTTCATAAAGTAAAGTTTCAACATGAGCATCTGTGAACATTGAAAAATAAGTAACTAAAATTTGTTTTCCTTTTATAAATGGGTTATTTAATAAACTATGACTTAGAAAGCATTAGGAAGTAGTGAGCAAAATGACTCATAGAAATATTTGTAAACTTTCATCTACTTAAAACTGATGTACCTTGTAATCTTAATTCTAGCTGTTATTCAAGCAAAGGCCTAAGGAACTCTAAGAGGAAGCAATGCCTTACTCTAGTTGCTATCCTATAACAATACAATAAAGTTAAGTGTGTTCTAAAATAGAACATTTGATTTGGCTCTCTATGTGTAGGTGAGATGCCAAAATCATTTGCATCAGTTGGCTCATGGAAAACTATTTGCATTAGTGAAATAGAGATCATTTTTTAGGTATTATGAGAAATGCTATTACAAAATACTATACATTCCTATAAGTAGAATAATTAAATTTTATCTAAACAAATGGAATAATATGCTAAAAATTCAAAGAGAAAAGAACTTACAGATCAAAATTATATATATAAATTATATATATACATACACACACACATACACATACACACACACACACATATTTTTTTTTTTTTGAGACAGGATCTTGCTTCATAGTTCAGGCTGGCCCTGAGCTCACTATGTAGCCCAGGCAAGCCTCAAACTCAGAAATCCTCCTGCCTCTGCCTCCTGAGTGCTGGGATTACGGGTGTGAGCCACCAAACCCAGCACTGTGGTGTGTGGTACTGATTGCTGGTGGGCGTGAATCACCACACCCAGTATTGTTGTACGTGGTTACCAGGATAAGATCAAACCAGGGACCTTGCACTTGCTAGGTAGGAACTGGAACCACTGAGCTAAATCCCCAGCCCTCAAAAATATTTTCCCACTCCACTCTCAGATCTCTTTATACCCAAAGAAGTCATTTCTAGACATTTTTAGTTTGTTCTTGTGACTCTAATTACCATGGTAGTTTAACATTTCTAGATTTTCATTTCTCCCGTAGATAACATCTAGTATCTCATGCTATTACAATTTGATCCTTTTTCATGTTCCATTATTATATTTGTAATGTATGTAATTTTCAATATTACAGTTAAACTTCTGTTTTTTATTATATCACATTGTGATGGTACAGCTTCTCTTTCTTCTCTATACCTTGAGGATGGTAGTCACTCGGCCTTTTCTTTACTAGCCAGTTTTTCTAAATTATAAATTTATTTTTATATGACAATGACTGAAACTATGTAATATTCATAGTCTATTCCACAAGATATGAACAAATATGGTGAAAGTTTAAATTTTTCTAAATATGGTAGAAGAAAAATGAGTTGGCACTCAGTCTCCCTCAAAATAACCCTCCTCACTTTACAGTGCACACACTTATCCCATCATTCACTGTCGCAACGCTCTGAAGTGGTCCCGGAAGTGGTCTTTTCTTTCGTTATACCACATGACTCCCTTCAGGTCCTGAATTGATTCTCATCATTACCTTTCAAGGTCATTTTGACTTTGAGGAAGAGCCAAAAGTTTCAAGAATCCACATCCACTGAATAAAGTGGACGAAGACACCCCATAATGGTTTTACAAGCTGCCCTTTCCACTGGATGGTATTTGGTAACACTATTCACTGGAGTTTTTAACCATATCTAGTAAATATGGTCACAAATGAGGATTTTCAAAACTGCTTCAGAGAATGACAGGAATGATGAGCTAAGTATGTTCATACCAAAGGAGACTATTCTTGGGGGATTGATGGCAATGTGGCATTTACTGTAATAATTTTTTAATTTAATCATTCATTGTATATTTGGGTCACCTTTGTATATCTATAACTAATTCTTCTATATTTTGAGAGATTCCAAGAGTTGAAAACCACTGTACAAGATCCACATTAGCCGGGCCCTGTAAATAAAACCACTCAGCCAAGCAGTAAACTGGGATTACATTCACCGCCAAAACAATTTTTCCCTAAAAGACAAAGACCACTGTGTTTAAGTCTCACAGATTCTTGTTACTTCTAACACTAGCTCAATATCATGTCACAATTAAGTTTGAGTTATATTTCTAGCTCAATCCTTTTACATACTTTTTTGAAATATTGTACATGTTTTTTCTGAAAAAAATTACTGAAAAATGAGCCTTTAAAATATTTGCTAGGTCACATGGTCCCTGCATCATGGTTGAATGGACCCACTTCTTCCTCAATAACACCATCTGGAGAATCTACCTCAGGACCTGGACTATTGTTTCTCATTTAGACCCATTGCCTCCAGGATCAGTGCTGTCTTTGTCACATCCAAAGGCTTCTAACCACATGGTCAGTTAAAGTCACAATAAGAACCCCACTCTCAGGACCGAAACTTGCCTTAATCACTTTTCTGGACACAACACCCAACCCTCACAACTTAAAAGGTGAGTTTATTTGCCACACAGTTTTTAGAAGACTCAGTTCATAGTCATCCAGCTTTGAGTCATAATGGAAGGATCTGACAGAAGAAGGCTGCTCATCTCATGGAAAGCAGGAAACTGAAAGAGAAGGGAGAAGCTGGAGACAAGAATACCCTTTCAAACCATGCCCCAGTGCCCCACCCCTAATAGCAAGTCAGCTACAGTCCCCCCAAAATCCAATCAACTTCCACACGCATGAGAATTTTAGGGGATATTTGAAATCTAAACCATAACACATGTCTTTCTTCTCTGATTTTTCTTCTTGAGAAATTCACCCTCAAAAGAAATTCCTCTAAAATGTGCATAGGAGAAAAATTTTGTGAATAATGTATGTCAAAATACAACTAAATAGTTTCACTACATGAGAAATTCTAAACTTCAAATTGTTTTGTCAGTATTTAAGGCTTTTCATGATTATTTCTTATTTAATATTTATGATGGGAAACATTACATCTGAAAGAGATTTTGTTCGCTGTGACCAGTATTCACCTGTATTAGTCTGCTTTGGGTCACTAGGACAAAATATCTGACATACACAACTGCAGAGAAGAGAGGTTTATTTTTTTCTCACATTGTCAAAGGTTTTACTCCATAGCTGACTGGCTTCAGGGCTGAGACATCATGTTGGGAGAGTATGGCTGAGGACAGCTGGTCAGCTCAGGCTGGCTGGAAAGCAGAATGGTTTGGAAAGGGCCAGACAGGAAGGGGAGGCACCAGGTATGGCCCTCAAGGTAACACCCACCATGATCTATTTTCTCCAACTACGCATCACCTCCTAATATGGGTTAACCAATTGGGAAGTTAGCACTCCCAATCACAATCCAATCCAATCACCCCTGTCCAGGAGTCTCTTCATTCAGTCAAGCTGACAATTAAAATTAACCAGTCTACCACTCTGTCCAATAAGGAATAAAGGTTCTTGTTTTTTTAAACTTGAGTAGTTTATAATTTCAGAAAAATATTTATAATGGAGCCACTCACCTTCCTAGTCATATTTAATCTTGTTTTGTGTATTTTCTTTCCTTGTATCAATTACTTAATAAGTTCTTTCCTTCATATATGTTTTTATTGAATTTTCAGTATTCTGAATGAAGAATCTTTTATCTTTGTGTTTCTTTTTTTAATCTCATTATCCTTTTGATGCAGGACAGTTAAGGCCTAACTCCCCACCTGAAACACGAGTTCATGTTCTCTAAAAATCGAAGAACGAATTTTAGGAACAATGGAGTTTTGAGTAGGAAAATTTTATTGAGAGAGAAAGCTTTTGCCTTAAGAGAGACAGAAGGGGGGAACCCGGAAAGTGGGTAATGCCCCTATCTCACTTTTTAGAGGGCTTTATGGAGCAAAGCCAAGAGGTGAGGAGGGTCTGAAATAGGGGGCTACCGATAAGATTCAAAAAAAGTAGACCGGGGCCAGAGATTTAGCTCAGTGGTTCCGGCGCCTGCCTTGAAAGCTCAAGGCCCTGAGTTCAATCCCAGTAGCCACGTACAATGCTGGGCATAGTGAATCACGCCCACCAGCAATCAATACCACATACCACAGTGCCGGGCATGGTGGCTCACACCTGTAATCCCAGCACTCGGGAGGCAGAGACAGGAGGATTACTGAGTTTGAGGCTTGCCTGGGCTACATAGTGAGCTCAGGGCTAGCCTGAACTACAAAGTGAGACTCTGTCTCAAAAAAAAAAAAATAGGCTACAATTAACCAATGAGTACAGTAGGGGCTTCCAATAAGATTTGAAAGAAATGGGCAAACCGTGGCTAACCAATGGGTAAATGACAAGCACAGTTACTTCAGCAATTTTGATTGAATAGGGTCCAGTGAGAAATCAAGCCCTAGAGGGTCTTGCTTGTCAGGAGATGACTCCAGGTGGTTCAAAGTCCTGGCCTGCTGTCTGTGGAATTTGCAATTGTTGCATTCCAGGGAGGGGCTGGATCTGGATTTTGACATTCCGTCCTTCGAGAATGAGGTCTACCAGTCACTGATATTTGGAAGTGTAGTTTCTTATTGATGGTGTTGACCTTTGGCAATGTTCTTTTTGCAAGTCTTTCAAGAGCCAGCCCTATCTATCTGCCTACATATGTCTAGCTGGGTTTTCTACCTATAATACTTTGATTTTGGTTTTGAAAACTTCTTAAATTCATCATAAGCTCTTTAATAGCCTTTTGTCTTCTATATTTTGCAATCTATTTTTTATTCAACATTTTTCCTTATTCTCCAGGTCCTCTTTTTTGAAGATATGCACTCTTTTGAGATTGGTACTCCCATCAAATCTGTCTAAAGACTTGCATTTTTTGATCATCAAATCATAACATAACCGAGCAGTCAACTCGAGCTGCAATCTAATTGCCCAAAAACCTTCACCAAGGAAACAAAATCCAACAGTGTATCTCAAGGCATCAAAATTAACCTCACCTTTGTTCTAGTTTCTTAACTATGACCCTTTTTTTCTTTAATGGAACCACAACACTGTTTTTGGTGAAATAAAAATAAAAAGCCATTAACATCTAGTTTTTTGCTTAACTGCTATGCAAGATATGGGGGTATTTAAACTATGTTCTGATTCAATAAGTTAAAAGAAGTTTTAAAATTTTCTAACTAGATGCTTCAATTCTAATGATGTGGTTAAACATAAGGAAAGGAAAGGAAAGAGGAAAGGAAAGGAAAGAGGAAAGGAAAGAGGAAAGGAAAGGAAAAAGGAAAGGAAAGGAAAGGAAAGGAAAGGAAAAAGAGGAAAGGAAAGGAAAGAGGAAAGGAAAGGAAAGGAAAGGAAAGGAAAGGAAAGG
>PVIC010001563.1:0-89686 GCA_004025085.1 Thryonomys swinderianus
AAACCTAGATTATCACACTGTACTATTAATCTAACTTCATTATATACATACACACATTAACAGAGTACTTTTAGAAATGCATGGATGGAGAGGGGAAAATGTTCATGGTATCATCTTTGGCTTTTTACCAAAAAGTACATTAGCATGTTAATATAACAACAGTAGCAGGCAGAGGAAATACCTAAGCTGTACCTTACCTGGTGTCTTTTTTTAAACAGCTAGTTCATTTTAAACAGCCTTAAATAAATTTTCTTAGGGCACTAAATATTTTTCAGTGAGTGAAATGTAATCATGTATGTTTAAATGCTACTTCTGTTTTAAAAAGTATTTATGCTCTTTTATATTTGATTTACAGTGTTGCTACCTAAGTCTTATTAACAGCATTTGAAATGAATACACGTGCCATTAAAAATATCCTGAAGAGGTAAGAAAAAAGCAATTTTGAAAGAAAAATATACTTATATATTTTTGTCTGCTTGTGAGTACTTAGGTCTATTCTCTTATAATAGAGGAGCATAAGGATAAATATGTAAGTCACAAAAATTAAGAGATGAAAGATGACATGATTAAGAAGTTTCTAGCACTTGGTGAATCATTGTGTATTGCCTTTCTTACACATCTTGTCTTACACATTTTCTTTTCAGACAGGCATAGAGTTGTTTGGATATCCTGAATTATTTTTATGTTGCTGCATTCAAATATACCATTAGTATCTAAATAATTTTAATATGAGAAATCTGGTTCTCAATTTTGTGTCTCTATAGTTGGAAGCATACCACTTCTTCGCTCTATTTTAGATGAGATGATTCCTTATAATTTTTTTGCTCTGATATTTTGGTTACAGAATTAATTTCCAAACTATAAATCTTATCACTGAGCTCCCTGGCTTAAAGTTTTTTGATAACTTTTCTTTGCCTGTAGAATGAAACAGAAACACTGCAGCAAGTATAGAATGTCTTCTGTTTTCCATTCTCCAGCCAAGATAAAATTATGGAGCCTATAGTTAAAACTTTTAGTGTTCCCTCAATATTTATGTATCTCTTAATTTGATACAATCTTATTGTGTATATTATACTACACAGGGAGATTTGGTGAAAGAAAACATAAAATACATATCCCTGAAATTCCACTAGCCTTACCCTGCAACTGATGACCTTGCACACCTTTGTATTTTTGTATATCTCCAGTCTCATTTTAATCCCCTTTATGTTTCTTCCTCTGTCCTCAGCTGTACTAAATTGTTCTTTTTCAAATGGACCAAACCGCCCACGCACTGTGTGGATGTCTGCTCCCTTTTCTTCTTGACTTCCAGCCTCTGTTCATCTTTCACAACTTGTTTCAGCTCTCACTTCCTGTTTGGAGCCCTGGGCCTCACCCTAAAGTAAAACTCCTATACTTTTAGTCAGTAGGAATTTCAGGAAAATTGCCCTGCCTTCTATATTAGTACTTTTCTTTCCATTGTAAATTATTCACATCCATAATACCATTTCTCCAGTGGGCATTTGCACCACAGAAAAACGCAAGATTTATTTTATAAAATAAAAATTACATGAATGATATATAATTCACTATGTTGTAAGTCTATGTTAAACAATACCTGTGCAATCATTGATCAGGTATTGGACACAAAAGCACTCTATTTCTATACTTATGCATTTTGTATCCAAATTCTCAGAAAGGAAATCAGGCCAGGCCACTGGTTAAAAACGTATTAAGAGGGTTTCAGCATCATCACTAGAAAACTGAAGATCACTCTCTGCCATCAGGAAGCCTATCATCTACACTGTGATACAGGACATGAAAAAAGAAAAACAAAAAACAAATCTTTGGCTAATAAAGGACGTGAAATCACCTAGGAAAGACTGGGACTTTGATGCTACTGAATTTACCACAGATGTACTAAGGGTAGAAAAGGGCACAGTGAAAGAGCTGGTTATGATCTGGGTCTCTGATAGGTCAGAACCATGAATACATAAAATGCCACTTGAACTGAAGCATTTTAATTGAGGCATTTGATACCCAAGGAGGAGCTGCAATGCTCTTTCTATTACATTTGATATACTGTGAATACAACTTCCTCTTTGAAATCTTGGTGCAATTCTGCTACCTAGAGCATGTGATAAAAATCTCATTTTACCCTCTAGATTCGGCTCAAATGAATCTAAAAATACCCCATGCAGTTTTGTTTTTTTGTCTGAATCTCTAATAGTGTCATATCATTTAGGGTCAGGTTCAAGTTTATATGTGAGATCATCCCCACCCATACCAGTAGTCTAAGCAACAGAGATATTAATTTCTGAAATGATTCCATTATCAGCTGCCAGTTAACAAAGTCATCCCTAACTGTAAGTACAGCTGAGAACATTGCAGAGTAAGATGTGGGTCTGTTATGAAGAATAAGGAAAACGTGGGTATTGTGGCTGTAGCTGTCAGTCTCCAGCACGAGCACATTCTTTGCATGTCTCATGGAAATTTATCATGATATTCTTTCCCCAGGCAGCTATTTCTAACAATGCCTTCTCTCCTCAAACAAGATGCTAATTCCTCGATGGGAAGAGAGTAGCCTACAAATGGTTGAAGTGTATTAGTTAAGTAACTATGTGAGAACAAAGAACTGGTGGCATGCCGTGGGAGTGTGGAGACAAGAAAGAGTGTAGATTAGTGCCAGGTTATACAAGAATAAATAAAAATACCATTATAGAAAGATACATCAAATTCATTTAAATTTCTAATGAAGGCACTATTTAGAAATTACCTCTTAATTTAGTTTGAAATTTGTATGTAACTCCGTGACAACTAGCACATCTGCCATTTTTTCCTAAGAGGAATACGGGGCTATAATACCAAGCATTTGGGAGTTATAATGGGAAATAAGAAAGATTAGCTGCTGCAACATCTAGTCATTGGAAAGTCGACACAAAGAAATGGTTCTCCCATGAGACATGGCTTTCAAAGGGATAAAATAGAAAGCAATATATTTGATATTTTGTTCAAAGTTTCTGATCTTCAACAAAGATCTACTTTAATTGTTACTTACCTGTAAAACAGTCTTTCAGATGGGCATGTTTTATTTATAAAAGGGTCCTCATATTACAAAGTTTTTCAAAAAGCTTTTGGTCAATAATTTATTCAAACTGGACGTGGCAGGCCATGCCAGTAGTCCTGGCAATGGGAACGTTAGGGAAGGAGGACTGCTGAGTTTGAGGTAAACCTGAGCTACATAGTGAGTTCAAGGCCACCCTGAAGTGAAATATGTAGCCCAACCTTGTCTCCATCCCTTCCCGCGCGCACACGCACACACACACACACACACACACACACAAATCATTTCTGACAAAGTAATTTCTCTCTCTCTCTCTTTTTGTTTCGGGAATCGAACTCAGGACATTGCACTTGCCAAGCAGGTGAGGTGCCACTCAGCCACATCTCTGACCACAAGAATCTAATATTTTAGATTTATAGTTTTCAAGTTTTAGAAATTATGGCGCCTGTGGGTAAAAGTTAGTGTTCCCTCAATATGTATGTATTTCTTAATTTATGATAAAACCTGATTGTGTATTATACTACACAGAGAAATTTGATGAAAGAAAAATACATCCCTGAAATTCCACTAGTCTTACAATTGATTGTCTTGCATATCCTTACATCTTGGGATATCAGAGAACAAGCATTATTAATGTCCCAGGTCTACTTCCCTTGGTACTTGACATCCTTCGGCTCCTTCACACAGTTTGAGAGGAGAAGGTGAGATTTTTGAACTTTTTATACTCTTAAAATAATTGTGGACTCCAAAACCTCTGGCACATACAGCTCTTACCTGTTTATATTTGCAATATTAGTAACTAACACTGATAAGTTTGAGATATTTTAAAGTATTAATTCATTTAAAGTAGTATCCTAAAATTCTTATATGTTGAAATGAATAGTATCTGTGAGAAATTAGTTGATGTCCCAAAATAAACAGGAAAAAATGAGAGGCATAATGTACAAGAGATATTGTGAAATATAAAGAAAATGTTCTAGGGAGAAGGAGGTCTGGAGAGGGGAGGTTGGGGAAAGGAAAGAAGAGAAAGAAAATATAAGAAAAGGAAAAATGGAAACAAAGTCTTTATAAAAGGACAGAGGTGGTAGGATTGAAGGAAGGGCAGGGGAATGGGAAAAAATTAGCATGAGTTTGTACCATGATGATTATCATCATGTTGAACACCTAAAATATACCAATAAATTTAAAACAATAAAAATATTGCTAACATAAGGTAATATTATTTAGCTACAAACTACAATACTTAGCTACAAGGCGTTAAAAACCAACAATTGAAACCAATTAGGAGTTTTTAATTATAAACAGAACCACACTGTTTTTCTAGGTGAATGCATGACTATTTGTTTGGAAGGTGAATTTTAACCATTTATAGAGTGCAATTTTTCGTACTTGCACCCGTTTACTTCTGTGTAAAATGAGGACCTGGAAGGCAACTCTGGTGTATCCAGCTCTGAGAAAACAGATAATTTTATCTAACAGTACCCATACACATTTGCTAAACTTCTAATGAATGCTTGAATTTAGGAAATGCAATGTCTTTACTTTAAAAAGCCATTTCATATTTAAGTAAGACAGTGAACATGAAAGTACTTAATTTTTCCTTTACTCCGTTTTTTCCTTTTTCCACATATTTTTAACAAGAGAAAAATACTTTGAGTAACATCTTTCCCTTTTATTAAAAACATATGTAAAAAGGAGCATACAAATCCACATTCCAAGCCGTTGTAGGAAAAATAGATTTCCTGTTTCACACACTCATTTGCCTGTTGAGAAAGCTAAGCTTGCTTGGCCTGTTTTCACGTTTAATTATGATTCAACACACTTATGCATTTGAAGAAGGCTCAATGTGGTATAAACAGCCTGGCACAAGACAGAGTGTCACGAGTCCTTTGGCATATGCTTCTGGGCTCTGCAGATTCTAACTTGCTAATTCTACGGATGGACCCAGCACTGATTGAAAGAGGTGTGTGCTTTGCTCTGATATGTCAAGTTACAATCCCAGTCACTGAGATGAAAGACTATAGGATACCTTCTTATTCTTGCCTCTTATTTTTGTTTAGGAAATCATTTCAATGACATGATTAATGTAAGAGTTTCTTGTTGCTGCTATTTTTTTTTAAAGCCCACAAACGTAATAGACTAAACAATGCAATGTGGCTCATTTAATTACACTGAATGCACCAAAATAATCCAGGATAATCTCCTCCTCTCAACATCAGTAGCCTTAGTCATATCTGCACAGTCTCATCTGCCAAGTAATACGACACTGTGCCACATTCTGGGGATGAGGCTGTGGGCATCACTGAGGGCCATTTTTGTGCCTATGCTCCCCAGTGTAAGTAAGACTCCTGGGGTTTATTTTGTTAACCTACATTCTGAAATTGCCAAAGCAAAAAGTGAAAGGCACAACAGGGGGAGGAAACATATGAAATAATAAGATCAATTGGAGACTCCAAAACACGAAACATATATTTAAAAATCTGTTTTCCCACATATGTTTAGGTTAAAACAATATAATTCTGCTATTGTGTTTATTTTACAACCAGTTTTAGTATCAGAAAGACAAGTGTCTGTGCTTCACAGTCAGCTCATGTATCATTTGATCCACTGGTTGCCATGGAGATTGTTCATTTTAAGTAAATAGTAGATAGCATATAGATGTGCATAAGATGATGTGCTGGGGATGGGCATGTGTTCTGATGTCTATCTCTCATTCTTTAAAAATATTTTGTTTTTCCTTTTTTAAAAATGAACTCTTACTTCATCCTTTTTCCATTTTGAAAAATTTCAGATGTTATATATATATATGTTTTATATATATATGTATATATACACATATTTATATATTATATATATACATATTTACTAGTTAAGAGGGCTCTAGGAAAGAGAAATTTTATTTCTTGTTTTTAATGAAATTGTTGAAATCAATATAAAGCAGAGTAATCTTAGGCAAATTTAGATAGGTTATGTTGTGAGGTACATTACCCAGGGATTGTATTTAGCCTGATATGTTTTTGAAATGTTATATTTTCTAATCAGATATACCCAAAATAATTCAATGTTAATTTCCTTGATATATCACATAAAATCATGTATAAATTATTAAACAATAGTTATTTTATAGGTACATTATAGCCATTTAACATTGGTATGAATCTCTCGGATATTACTGTACATCTTGAGTAGGAGTGGATCTAGGTTATCTAGATCTTGTAAGCAGAATTTTGTTTACTTGATGAAAATAAACATTAAATTGGCAGAAATAAAAATAATCACTTATCTTTGAAAAGGGAAAGTGAGAAGTTGGATCTTGGAGGCATCTACAGTGTAGGACTTGGATGCTGTAGGATTGTATTTCTGTGTCTGTTATGACTAATTTTATATCAGCTTGGATCTCACATCCTGCAAATGGGCTTCTTCTGTGTTCAGAGGCAGTTACGGGTCTCTCCTAAGTCTTACTACGTCTTACCACCTTTAGCAGCAACCCATCCCAAAGGAGGAGTCCTCTTTCCTGTGATAGCCGGGAGACGGAATCTGATTGACTTTGCATGTGCCAGGTTAACGAAGAACAAAAACAGGTAGAACAAGTTTGAGGAGGAGCTATTGAAAAAAAATAGATCTAAGAAGAAGTAATTCTTTTGAAACTGTGGTTTTTGGAGACTACTGAGGGGGTGATATTCAGTAAGAGGGTGGAAGGTAGATGGATGGATGGATGGATAAACATTCCAAGGAGCCATAACCATGAAGATGTTGATGGCTGAGTACATGGGAGAAAAACTGTCTTAGTTACAGATCTCATTATTGAAACAAAATGCTCAACACCTAAAGTTAAAGGAGGAAAAGATTATTCAGCTCACAGTTTATAGAAGTTTCAGTCCACAATCAGATGGCATAAATGTGAAGTGTAATGTATGCTAAAAAATACAGGAGACATGAATGAATAAATAAACTGTGATCCAGTATTGCAGCCACCACTCAAGTACCAAATGGAACTTTTAGTCCTCCCTGAGGGTCTTACGGATTCTCTCTTTACCATTTCTCATGTGAAAAGTCACCATGATTTTTGACTGTTACTGTAATCACTATCTTGATCCTCTTAAAAAAACCCTCAAGATTTATATATGAAATAATATATTCTAGCTTTTTCCATTGCTTCAAACTATATGTAAGTGGAATAAGTAGTTCTGTTTTATACCTTTTATCCAGCTTTGTGGGAGATTCATCTTTGTCATTTTAGGTATATTCCTCTGTTTCTTTTCCGTACTCTACTGGGTCTAATTATGTGAATACACCAAAGTTTATTCATGTATCTCTTGATGAATTTGAGTTACTTCATATTATAGAGCTTTTTAGAGTAGACACTAAAATTGGAACTGGCTGTGTTACCATACAGACAGAAAGAGACTCTTACACTTGACTACACAATAACAAATATGTGTTTGTGTCAATTACACTCACCCTAGGCACATAGAGTAGATTGTTTCGCTACACACCCTTGTTAACCTTTGATATTTTTGCAATTTTAATTATTTTCTATCTTTTTTTAATTTTTTTTTTTTGAGACAGGGTCTCGCTTTTAGTTCAGGCTGGCCCTGAGCTCACTATGGTGCCCAGGCAAGCTGCCGCGAACTCAGCAATCCTCCTGTCTCTGCCTCCCGAGTGCTGGGATTACAGGTGTGAGCCACCACGTCCGGCATTGTGGTATGCGGTGTTGATTGTTGGTGGGCGTCTCCACGCCCAGCATTCTATGTGGTTACTGGGGATCGAACTGAGGTCCACTGCGCTTGCGAGGCAGGCACCAGAACCACTGAGCTAACCCTCCAGCCCATTATTTTCTATCTTATGGGATAGAATTTTAATTAGTATTTTCTTGATTTGAAATTAAATTCAGAAGGTTTTCTTTTGTTTGTGAGCTATGTGATGTATTTTCTGAAATACACATTGAGGTCTTTCACTCATTTTTTCTTACCAGTTTTCTGTAAGGTAATCACAAAGCTTCCAGGAAAGAAGTACACAGAACTTCTGTATAACCGTGGGGCAGAAGCATATATCAGAGATCTGAGTTGATTCATACTGTATATAAAATGTAAGCTTACAGTCCAGATTCCAATAGGCTTTATTAAATAGAGTTCTCTTACCAGTGTCACTGCTTGTGCTTGTTGGCTTGTTTGTCTAATTTATTACAAAGATACACCTTCCGTTGAGAGCTGAGTAATAAGGTCTTCCTCTTGACTCTTCATTCGCAGGACCATTTTTTTTTTTTTTGAGATGGGGTCTTGCTTTGTAGTTCAGGCTGGCCCTGAGTTCACTATGTAGCCCAGGCAAGCCGCCGTGAACTCAGCAATCCTCCTGTCTCTGCCTCCCGAGTGCTGGGATTACAGGCGTAAGCCACCACTATATAAGGCCTTTGTACTTTGGTATACATTTTAGCTTGTATGGTTGTATAATTAATCTGGTATGTGGTAAATTACACTAATATCAATTCAATGGTGCATTCTTGCTATGAAACCAATTTTGACATGATTTGTTAAAGTTTTTATGCACATGCTTTCAATTTGCTTATGCTACTTTTTTTTTTTTTTTTTTTTTTGAGACAGGGTCTTGCTTTGTAGTTCAGGCTGGCTCTGAGCTCACTATGGAGCTTAGGCAAGCCTGGAACTCAGCAATCCTCCTGTCTCTGCCTTCTGAGTGCTGGGATTACAGGCATGAGCCACTATGTCTGGCACTGTGGTATGTGATGTTGATAGCTGGTGGGCATGAGTCTCCACGCCCAGCATTGTATGTGGTTACTGGGGATTGAACTCAGGACTTGCACTTGCGAGGAAGGTGCCGGAACCACTGAGCTAACCCTCCAGCCCATTGCCTATGCTACATTTTAAGATAATTTTTCACTTATGTGAGTATAGAAGTGTGATTGTCGCAGTTGTGTCATGTGTATAAACTAGACTGAAGAATGTGGTATTATATTTCTATTCTCTGGATAATTTCTACAAGTTTGAATTCTACCTTGAGTGTATGGGAGAATCTAGCAATGAAACTCAGAGTTTCTTTGTGGGAAAATTATCAACAACAGATTTCTTGAATTAATAAATTTCTCCTCTCATTTTTGTAAGAATTAGTTTGTTTCATTGCCATTTTCAGGTTTGACATTAATTTATTCTTCCCACAATCCATACAGAGATAATCTGTGGCCACAGATCCATGATGCTATCTTTAAGAGAGGAGTTTCATTTTCTGGGTTTATTTCTCAGAGTTTCAGGTTCTATATTTTGGCCTGTTGCTTCTCTGTTCTCTTACTTAATATTGTTAGGAACATTTCTTAAAATTTTATTCCTGTCCATTTAATTGTTTTCTCAAGAATATTCATCTGTCTTCACTGAAATCATATGCGCCCACTTTCTGGGTGTTACATCTGCCAACCTACTTACAAATTTTAGTAGTTTAATAGTGTCCTTTCTGGTTTTGGATTTTTAAAATTAAAAATAGTATAAGTTATTCATGTCAAAATGATATAATTTTCTCATCATGTTGTTGATTGCTTATCTTTCTTCTTTCCTATTTTATTCAATCAGGAACCTGTTATGTCTCTATTCAGTAATGTTCTGCAATGTATTCTCAGTATTTGGAATGGTGCCTGGCACATATTCTGATGCTCACTTTGCTGCCTGAGGAATGAGTTCTGGTCTCTGAGATCAGAAGCTGTTAGCAATTCTTTTTTTATAGTTGTAGTATATGTAATGCCCTTATTTTGTACACAGAATCAAACTACTTATACACACGACCTCGGAGCTAGACACATCAGTAATCATTAGCCCAATTCTTACATTTCTCTTATAAGCAGAAATTTTCAGAGAAGATGAAAAACATTGTTTTAATTTTAAGGAACAACATTTCAGACAACTCTTCATTCTTTCAAAAGGAATTGATATTCATTTAATTTATATTATCTTCTTATAATAATATTTAAGTTATTTATATTGGGCAGGATTTTTTTTGTGGTGCTGTGGATCAAACTAAGGTCTTCACCCATGTTCAGGCAAGCGCTGTACCACTGGGCTATATAACCAGACCTGTACCTGTGATTCTTTTTTTTTTTTAATTAAATTATTTATTTATTTATTTATTTATTTTTTTAATGAGACAGGATCTCGCTTTGTAGTTCAGGCTGGCCCTGAGCTCACTATGGAGCCCAGGCAAGCTGCTGCGAACTCAGCAATCCTCTTGTCTCTGCCTCCCGAGTGCTGGGATGACAGGCGTGAGCCACCACGTCCGGCATTGCGGTATGCGGTGTTGATTGCTGGTGGGTGTGAGTCTCCACGCCCAGCATTATATGTGGTTACCGGGGATCGAACTCAGGACCTTGTGCTTGCGAGGCAGGCACCAGAAAAACTGAGCTAACCCTCCGGCCCTACCTGTGATTCTTAACAAAGTATACACACATGGCTTTAAGGGCCTCTCCATTAACCTCACAAGATTCGTACAAATACTCTCCTTGTGCATTTGCTTATGGAAGAGGTCTAGAAATTCTTCTGCTTCTCAAAAAAGCCTCTGAGAAAGCTCTGAGAAGTCACCTTCTTATAATACAGCAAATAGGAGTGTTAATCCAGTAATTCACTTCTCTGTCTCTCTGTCTCTGTCTCTCTGTCTCTGTCTCTGTGTGTGTGTGTGTGTGTGTGTGTGTGTATGTGTTCCTATGAACTGAAGCCAGGGCTTTGTGGCCATATGAACACAAAACCTCTACTGTAGTACTGAGCTACAACCTCAGCCCTCCTTCTTTAGTTAGATGAAGTTTTCATTCAGAAAACGGTTTTGAGGCCATCCTTTCTATTCCACAGTAGACCCTTCCATCTTTTGAGAGAGCCAGCATTGCACTGGGTCCTTGAGCCAGGCACCTGGCTCCAAGCTTTGACTGATCTTCAGTTAATGAGCTCATCGTCCATCACTTGCCCCATGCTGGTCCCAGCCCTGAAGGAGACAGCTCATGGTGTGTCATGGATGCTGCTGGTAAGAAAGGAGCTCTCTTTTGCAGGGACTCCTTTCTTCCAGCCATGTAGTGCACCATTCAATTTGGAGATAAGAAGTGGACTCAGACAAAATGATATCCTAGATGTTCTATGCCTTTCAGGCAAGATTTATTTTATTTCATTATTTAATTGTTTGGTTGAATCTTTGTTTGATTGAGACTAGATGTTGAAGATGTAAAAAAATTAAAAAGACTCACTTTAGTGGGATGCTCCTGTTCCATTTGTAAAGCAACACTGATAAAGCAACAGCATCATGTCAGTCTATGAAGTGACACATGCTATGAAAGATGTGGGGGAGGGCTTGGCTCCGGGGTGCGGGCTGGCAGCATGGCCCCGAGGGAAGAGCCATTTCAACTTGACCCCCTAAAGTGGAAGAGGCCTTTAAAATTCAGAAAGGGGGAAAGTCAGACAAATGAAATGATGTGTACAAGAACAATCATGGTCATAAAAAGAAAAAAAAGAGGATTTTGGTGCAGTGGGAAAGAGCAATAGAAGAAAGACAAAACAAACTTTGGCTAGGAGTGGGGCAAATGCCTGTAATCCCTGCACTCTGGAAGGGAGAGATGGGAAGCTTTCAAGTTTGAGTCTCACTTGGGGAATTTAGCAACATCTTATCTCAAAATACAAAATAAAAAAGGTCAGTGATAGGGCTCAATGAGAAGGCTAAAAGTTCATTCCTTTATAATGAAAGAGTAGAATTAAAAGACATGGTAAAGCAGGGTGTGGTGGCTCACACCTGTAATCCCAGCACTGGGGAGGCAGAGGCAGGAGGATTGCTGAGTTGGAGGCTTGCCTGGGCTACATAATGAGCTCAGAGCCAGCCTGAACTACAAAGCGAGACCCTGTCTCAAAAAAAAAAAAAAAAAAAAGACATGGTAAAATATGTTGTGTAATTTGAATGTAAGAGGTGAGAGAATAAACTGCCAAGGTTAAAACTGAGGTTTGAACCTGAGCTAGTTAAGACAAAGAACATTTGCTTCTGAGTATGCTGAGCTTTTGAAGGGAGTTTGTGAAACTTACCCGAGGGTGATGTCTGAGCTACTGAAATGCCACTGTGCGAACCGGAAGTGAGGTGTGAAGCTGCTCATGGTGTGGACAGTTGTCTCCAAGCAAACACACACCTACCTAGACAGGAGGTGTTGCAAAGCACCTCAGTGCTCCCTGAGGGTAAATACGACAGAAACACATTTGCTCTGCATTCATCTTAGGTTTTAAAAATGGACTTTTGGCTGTAAGAATTATGCAAAAGGGAAGTCAGAGAGGCAGAGGAAAGAGGTGGTGTGTTTACTCTTCCTTGTTAGGTATAATTTAAATCTATTAAGGTGATTTACACTAGAGCTCTTTAGAAGGAAGGAACAATAGAATGATCGAAACAATTCATGGCCACTACTATATGCTTTCCTGTTTTTTCCACTTCTGTATTTTTACAAAACTTCAGGTGGGGTAAAAATTTGGGGCTGTTATTTAGTGTCAGTAGTAATTGATGATTTGTCTTGTTCTTAAAAGATAAAAAGGAATCCCCTGCAGCCCCACAGAAGACACAAAGAAGGGATCTTCTCATTTGCCACGGGGTCCTTGATGTAACCATACTTTTATTCCAACTGTATTTGAAGAGCTTGTTTATTTGCTAAACATTCTACTGTCAAATTCAAAAGCAACTGCTTGTTTCAGGGTGGTATAACCAGGACTTCCCTATTGATAATAGTGTTCTGTTATTTAATCACAAGTGTACTCATTCACTTTGTAAAATTCACCACAGTGTATACTTTAGATATGCGAATGTTTTGCTATGTATTTTTATAAGCCAATAAAATGTGTATTAAAAACCAATGGTGCATGTTTCAGATTTACGTTCTGTGTCTATATAAAGATTCTTTTGAAAAAAGCACATGTTCTGCAGTGTAAAAATTTGCTTAGAAATCCTATATACTCTTTTTTTTGGTTTTGTCTGTTTCATTTGGATGTTTTCAGGTAATCAGATGCAAATTATATTAGACCAAGAAAACTAGTTTGAAAATACAGAATGAGCTCTGTGTGTCAGGTGATTTAAGGTTTTCCAAATAGTGTTCATAGTTTCCATTTATGTGCCCAAATTTCAAAGTAAATCCTAGAAAAATGCTTCCCTGAGGTTAACTTGCCTGGGACAGAAGACATTTTTAAGGAAGCCAGTTTGCCCACTGTACAGCCTGAGTGTTTGTTTAGCTGAGGCTTGGATGAAAGCCACCACATCAATGTCACAGTCTCTCAGCACATGTGAGAAAAGTACATGTGATACATAGCAAATTAGGTGTCATGCTCTGAGAAGGGCGGAATGGGATTGATTTGCCACTTTTAGCAATGTTCTTTTACTGTCAGCTGTGGCTTTGAGAAAAGCATTAGAGATTCTTGTCACAGATGTTTCTTTCATAAACTGTTGTGGGAGAATGACATTCTGCAGAAATGGTCTACTACTCCTCTTTCTTCTCTTGGGGAAACAAAGTACACTTGCGATTCTAGCCAAATGGACTCAAGGAACGTGGGTCTCCATTTGTACCACAATAGCATTAAGGATCATGACATTCGCAAAGTTGACTTTAGAACTTTGTTGGCAAATGCAGTGTTAGGGTATTTATTCAGCATATGTGCCTTTGAGGAGGTTTTGTCAGTCTTGTTGTGGAGGAGGGTTTAAAAGCCACCGGCTTTTAAAACTGAAATGAAGAATGTTTATGTAACAGTATTTAGTAGTTCACCACCAATTAATATTTTTAGCATATTGTGCTTCATACAAACTGCTAAATTACAAGTAAAATTCTTTCAGTTCATTCTTTTTTATATAAGATGATGAGGTTACACAGAATAGTATTTGTGTGAGAAAAATGCTTAGTGGAATTATTTGACAATAATTTAAACAATTAAAGGACAAGAACTGATCACCCATTAATAATCTTAACTTATTTATCATTTCTACTTGGTGTAATTTTCACTGAAATTTTGGTGAGTAAATGTAAGCATTCGGTACCTAAGAATTTTCTAGCTGAACATAAATAGTTACTATAGCAACTGCAACATCACATGGGATCTAAGAGATAGAAAGAATATTTTACAAAAAGCATGCAACCTATGTGTCATATTAATTTTTCAACTTTATACTATGGGTGAATCAGAAAATTTTCTTGGGTTATGCATATATCTAGTTTTTAACTATTTCATTATAAACATCTGTTCCAAATTTACTACAGAATCTTTGTTTTTAAAAAACATGTGCACAAACATTGTCGTGTAAAATGTCACGTGCCAATTTAGATGTTAAAAAGTAAAATAGGGCAATTGGCTGCTTGTAAATGAAGGGACTATTGACTATTTACCAATTTTTATTTAGAAACTCAACGCTCTGCTTTTTTTTTTTGAAGAATAAGAGAAGCGAACTTTTCATGCTTGCTGAGGAAAACATTTTTGACTGCTTCTTCCAAGTAGTAAATACAAGGTCTTGGATGTTTATTTTGAAAGAGTTCCACTCCCTTTGCTGACTAGGAAATTAAAATATTGGTCACTAAATGTAAATGAATGAGAAACAGATGGTGTTATGGTTTATGTCTGAATGTTCCCCTCCAAACCTCATATACTTTCATATAGGACTTGCAGAAGGCAATTAATTGGACTGTGTGGTAGTAGAGCTGGCTTGGTGCTGGGAGGAAGGACAGTGCTACGAGAGGCAGGTCACGGTAGGCTCTCTTCCCAGCGCCTCCCCTGACACTTTCTGCCCCGTCTGCCATGCCCTGAGCAGTTCTCTGCTCCTGTGTCCTTCTGATATGCTGTCTTACCTCAGAGCTAGCCAACTACGAACCAAACTGTGAGCCAAAATAAACCTGTCATTCTTTAAAATGAAGGTACTGATAGTGTGTCTCTGCAATAAGGAAAATGATTAAGATGGTGAAATATTAATACAGATGAATTTGACTGCTATATTGTCCTAAAATATAAAACAGACACCTAGAAGTTTATTCATCCTTAGTTCTGCGCTAAGACTTGTATGAAACAAAGAACATGTTATGGAGTTTTTCTCTACAACTGTTTTCTAGTATGATGTTTTATAGTTCAGAGGCTGCACAGTGGGAAGATTTAGATATTTTCATAAATTATATTTCTGCAACTGTATTTGGAAGCAGGATTGACTCTATGACGTTCTGTTAGAGAATAGGTCTATTACACTATTGATAAAAGCTTCTTTGTACATTCTAGCTTTGTAGAGTTTAAGGCATGGTTTTAAAACCACAGGTACTATAATAGTTTGAGAACTGAAATTATCGAACCTATGGCTATTATTCTAGAGAAGAGCAAGGCCTATAACACAAATAAAGTGCTATGTTTAATAAAAATTGTCTGCCGGGGTTCAAAAATATTTGAAAAGAAAAAAAAAAGGAAAGAAATTTGGGTGTTTCTAAAACATTTGTTGAACTGCACTTGTGTTCAGATTGTTTCAGAAATATCTGGACTTATGCCCCCAAAGTACAGTTTTAGATTTTAGTTTACATGTTTCTCTCAGTGCTTGCACCAACGATTCACATCCAACCGTTCGTCTTCTAGAGGGCAACATTACGAGAAGTAACACAGAAGAGTAGCACACGGTTTGCTTTCTTCAGTGTCCACCAGGAACTTAAGACATTTACTGATCCTGCATCTGACTTTCTGGTTTAGAGGCTGCTTGATTGTAGCAAGGATCCATTTTTTTTTTTTCTCATGCGATTTAAGAAAACCAAATTACCTTATGAAATTTGTGTTTAATCCTCTTAGTTTCAGGTGTTCATAATACATCTTGTGTTGAATTTCCACTTGAAAGAGTAATAAAAGAGCGAGAAACTTTCTCAGGTTTTCTCTTCTAGACCATTGCCACGTACCTGATCAAAATGAAGTTGGATTTGCCAGGAAGTTTTAACTATCTGTGACAGATTTCATATACAGTGGTATTTCAAGTCACAGAGTTCATTTGTTCCGTGATTCTGGGGAAGATGGCAGTGACTGTGTTCCTCACCTCCCCGGGGTGGGGGGTTCCACAAATGGAAGTATAATTTTGACAAGCATTTCTGTTTTTGAACACCAAATTGTTCACAGGCAGAAGCATTAGTGAACCAAGGAATTCCCGGTGATAAAATGGTAAAGACTTTCCACAAACCTTTTCTCTTTCACCTGAATATTGATAAAAATTTGACTGTACCCCTAGACTCAGAAATCCTTCTAAATTTCTCCAAAATATTTTGATCACCAAGGCTGTATGTATATTTGTGGGGGTGCAGGTATGTGTTGGGTTCCACAAAGAGTGCCACACAAGGGGGAATGGTCCAGACGCTGAGTTGGCTGCTTCACTACTGCGAATTACTCAGCCCCCAAGAGCATTGTGATTGTCCAGCAGCCGCACCGACCCAAGTGGGAGATGGAGCGTCAGATCTGCAGGGTCGGCCTGCCCTGGACGAAGGTCCACTTGTGTTCAGAGAGGACACTTAGAGACCACTGAATACTAGGATCCAGCAATATGCTGCATCTCTGTCTGGGTTAGACCTCTGAGCAGACAGGGGAGATGCACACATAGACTGATCAAAAGCTATGCTTGCTCTTGATCGTACTCCAGATTTTAATTTACTTAGTAAGTTTTTTTAAATTGAATTCTTTATTGGTACAATTTACATACATCTCACAATCACATATAACATTGGGGAATTTGTACCAATATACGACACAAGTTAATTCTCATTTTTACCCATATCCCTACCTACACACACCTCCCCACCCCTATATACATGCTTTTATTTTCTTTCAGAATCATATTTATTTCTTCCCCTTTCAGTAATAGTTTCTTCTTCACTGTCTCTTCTTTTCCCTCTTCCTCCAAATCTTGCTCCTAGATTCTTTTTTATTTGTCTGTTTTTTTTTTGAGACAGGGTCTCACTTTATAGTTCAGGCTGTCCCTGAGCTCACTATGTAGCTCAGGCAAACCTCAAACTCAGCAATCCTCCTGCCTCTGCCTCTCAAGTGCTGGGATTACAGGCATGAGCCACCATGCCCAGCACTGTGGTATATGTTCCTGATTGCTGGTGGGTGTGAGTCATCATGCCCCATATTGTTGTATGTGGTTACCAGGGATGCAACCAGGGACCTTGCACTTACTAGGCAGGTGCTGGAACCACTGAGCTAAATTTCTGGCCCAGGTTTAGTCCACTTTTTAAGTTACAAACAAAAATGTATATTTTTTTCATTGTTGAGAATCAAACAGGCATGTTACACAAGTGGTGTTTTCTTATTAAACACTTACTTCAAGATGTAAATAGAATTAAGGCAGTTACACAGCAGCTGGAATTCCAGAAGGTCCCTGCCCGGTCCTCCTGTTGTTGTTGTATAGAAAGTTTTTTGTTAGCTATGATTCCTGTTTTCTCAAAGATTTGGATAACTCTACAGACACACCTCACAGAGAAAGTAACAGAACAGCTCTCTCTGTCATTTGAGGTGTCTGTGTGTGTGTGTACAAGCACATGCACACATGTGTGTGTCAATAGGCCTCTGTGCTATGAGAGGAACATCTTGAGAAAAACGGCTTCTGAATGAGTGATGTGCCAAAGTGCTTCTTCTGCAACAAAGACCGTCTTAGAGTTCCGGGGAAAAGGATTGTGCCAGTATTTGGGTGCACAGATGTTTTGTGGCTTTGCTTCCCCAGCTGTGAAATCCTTCCACTGGGCTAAGCCAAGATTTGAAGAGCTTTAGTCAAGAAGTTGGTGGACTTTGAAGGTTGCTAACTTCAGTTCTCGTGAATCAACAAATGATCACAAGAAACACAATGAAATGATGAGAGCTGATTATAGTTTTTACCTGTAACACTGTTGGTGTTTCTTTACTGTTGTGTTTTCCAAGTTTATAATGAAACCTCATTTTTCCCTGTGATTTGTAACTCCTAAAAATTTAATAGTCTCTACTTCTGTAAGTTAATTTTCTAAGTAGTGTTATTTCTGCTTTATCCCTCTAATATTTTCAGTATTTTTCCATAGCTATATCGTACATGCAAGGAAGAACCTTTTCTTCTACCTGTCTTAGGTTCACTGAGTGAGGCCTTGTGAATTAATTGAACAAAAGATTAAAATGAAAAAAAGATTAATATACACAGCGTACACACACTGGCAAGAAGTAACAATGAATAACTCTCAGAGGAGTTAGAATTTCGGGTTATGGAGCATCTTCACAAGGAACAATCAATTTGTAGGGAAATGTCAAGACCAAAGAAAACAAATCCAGACAACAAATATCCCGATGGCTAATATGTTAAGAAACTATTGGTAGAGAGGAATTAGTTGGACCTATTTGTTTGTATAGACACTTTATTTCCCACTCTGTCTCCAGGGGTTTATTCACTTCTTGTGGAAGATGTCAGCTCCAGCGAAATCATGTTCTCTTTGAAGAAAATAGGGGAAAAACAGAGAGATCGTCACCATGCCCAGCACTGTATGTGGTTACCTGGGATTGAACTCAGGACCTTGTGCTTGTGAGGCAGGCGCTGGAACCACTGAGCTAAATCTCTGGCCCTGAACATTTTCCTTTTATTCAAAACTCCCCAAAATTTCATACATTAAGAACTGAATTGGTGTCTGTGCACTGGGTGTCTGTGAGTTGAATTTAAAGTTGTAAGTCATCTCTGCAGGATTACAGAACTATAAAATGGAACAGAGGTAAATATGTAGGAATGACACCTTGTCTGTGATAGTTTTCATTGAACTAGTAGCTCAATTTTTGAGAGTTGATCATCTACATAGAGAGTTGTATTTCCTTTTAGGGAACACTTAATGAGAGTATATCCTTTTTAATAGGGGTTGGTTAAAAACAATAGTAACGCAGGCCATTACTGCATTACTAGTGGTTCCAGCATCTGCCTAGCAAGCACAGGGTACCTGATTCCATCCTCAGTAACCAAATACAACAGTACTGGGCATGGGGACTCACACCCACCAGCAATCAGTACCATATACCCCAATGCTGGGCTTGATGGCTCATGCTTGTCATCCCAGGATTCGGGAGGCAGAGACAGGAGGATTGCTGAATTTGAAGTTTGCTTGGGCTATGTAGTAAGCTCAGGGCCGGCTACAAAGTGGGGTCTTGTCTACATAAACTACAAAGTGGGACCTTGTCTCAAAACAAACAAACAAACAAACGAACAAAAAAGTAATGCAACCAAAATGTTCCATAGGAGGATATGTTTAAGAAATAACACTCATTTAATCATATATGACTGACACTTTTAAGGAATCAAGACTGGTTTTATGGTGCTTGTACTTACAAACCCCTCTTGAGGAAATTAGTTTAGCACCTGGCTTAACAAATTTCTAGCTTTCTGAACTTTCTAACCTTATAGAGTCTCAGCCCTAATGTATATAGAAGAAAGGTCACTTTTTGGCAGGTTCAGGAATTTTAGAATATTATAAAGAATATAAAGAAACTTAGAAAAAAGAAATGCACTCAAATTAATAGCTATTGAAGGAGAAACCTGTAATAATTTCTTCCTTCAAAATGCTTCTTATCCTTAAGAGTTCAATTTGAAGTTATTCGTGAAATCTAACCAAAAAACTTAAGAAGACCTGTTTGGAAAAATTGACAGTGTTACTACAGTTATATAAATAATCAGACCAGGTGAAATGAAATCAATCTTTTTTTGTAGTATTTCTCATGACATCTTTTGATACTAGTTTTAATTGTGAAGGGAAAGTTATAGAAAAATGTTTTTCTTTGGAGAACTATGTATCCTTATCATTCACCCTTTGAAGTTATTAGATTCTAGCTAAATCTTTGAATTGTCTTGCAACTCTGCTGATGGTAACTGTCACATATTTAAATTTTGTTCTGTTATGAATTAATTTAATTTTCTTTTTTTCCTCCATTCCACAACAAAACAATTTTATTTGATTTGCAATCTAATTCAGCATTTATTTGTTCCTTATAAATTTGATGTCATCTTTGAATTGGTTATAATATCTGTTTAATTCCTTTATATCATAGTAAAATGAAATCTTTAAATTGTGTTAAAAATTTAAACATAATAAACATGCCATTTGTAAGTAATTTTGTCCATATATAAACATATCTCTGTAATACTTTCCTAGAAGTTGAAAGGCTTAACTAGCTTATAAATTATATGTGATATAGTTTTATGATAATCCTGAGACTTTTAGTCAGGATAGAGAGTCACATGAGAATTTTAACACAGATAACAAACAAAAATTGTGGTATTTATTACACAGCAGAGTATTACTCTGTCGTGAAGAAGGATATATGCTGGAGCATTTGTAGGAAAATGGATGCACCTTGAGATCATAATGGTAAGTGAAATAAAACACTCAAGCTTAGATATCCATGATTTTTCTTATGTGAGAAATACAAAATACAAATAAAGAGCAAAATAAAAGATAATAGAAAGTGGGAAGATAGATCTTTTGCAAATGAGAAGGGGATCATGAGATAAAAGGAGAAGAAGAGCATGAAAAGAGAATTGATATGATTCTGTACATGTAGCAACTCAACAGAAAGAATGTACTTTCTATCTATTGTAAAAATGTGCTAATAAACCATAAAAACTGAAGACAAACATATAATATATAGTCATGGAATTTTAGGAAGGATAAAAGAGTCTTATGCCACAAGATAGAAGCAATTTAATACATCCTGAATGAGAATAATGTACTAATTCTCAGGGAATAATTTGTGACTAAGGTTACTTTGGTTGTAGATAGGCTGTTGCAGAATTTTGCTATTTTTTTTCCCCATCTCTGCAGAGAATTAGTTGTGGACTTATATTTTGGCCACTGAATTACAGCAAAACAGGGTGAAGACTCAGTAGTTTAACATTTCTCTCCAGGCTTGAACTTAGTAGATGTAGAAGCTGTAAATCTTCTTATTTTAGAAGTCTGAATATGGACAGCATCCACATGTGTAAATGGTTTTACAAAGGTCTTTTCATTATTAGTGAAAAAAGATATCATTCACATTTTTCCCATTATATTTCCATTGATAAATTGGTGAAATAATCGTAATAATGATGAACACAGACCTCACTTCATAAGTAGCTTACCAAAGAATGAAGGTTAGTATTTATGTCTGGAAATAAAAGATGGCGGTACCCTCTGAGCCCTCGTGGCTGTGGTTTGCCCCCCTCTTGAGCCACACCACGGTTCTGTCTGGGGTTTGTTTGGAAGGCAGCTATGCTCACCGCTATACTACCAATGCCCATGTGTGCAATTTATTTGGACATCGCATCATTTCTCTTCCTTATAAGATTTTCGACATTTAATGATTGGGCAAATATCTTGTCCATCTTTCTCATCTACCCAGCATTCAGCAGAGCTTCTTGTGGACACAAGCTGGTGAGTAAATGTGCCTGTGATCATCAATGTCAAGAAGGTGAGGAAACACTAATAAGTGAAATAAATAGATCCCAGATATGTAAATGCCATATCTTTTCTGGGTATGAGAATCTATAGATGTAAATGAGTCCTAGAATGTATGATATATTTTGTAAAATAGGAAATATTCGAAGGGAATGTGATGGGAGAATGTAATGGGGGAAAAGAATAAATATGATTTAGAAAGAAAAAGAAATAGCATGTATATAAGGGGTGGAGGGTTGTGGGTGGGTAGGGATATAGGTAAAAATGAGAATGAACTTGTGTCATATACTGGTACAAATTCCCAGTGTTGAGTGTGATTGTGAGCTATCTATAAAATATACCAGTAAAGAATTCAATTAAAAAAGGCACTTTTGCCCCTGAGCCCCAGGTCACTGAGAACGTAGCAGTGCTATGTTAAACCTATCTCAGAAAAGATTTGAGTATTGGGAATCAGAACTGTTTTGCTCATGTACAAATACAATTTTTTAGGAAAAGAGTAGAAACCACAAATAAGATTAAGAACAATCTCCAGAAATATTATTGTGTATACACAATATATGTTATAACAGAGTATGTTTTTTAACATTCTACACATTTTACTATAAATCTTCGTATTTATAAAAATGTTTTAAATGTTTTTCTGTTGGGTAAATTATTCTAGGTCATTTGATACCATTTCTCATAATCTTCAGTATATTAAACAAAGATATCTTTTTTTTTTTTGAGACAGGGTCTCACTATGTAGTTCAGGCTGGCCCTGAGCTCACTATGTAGCCCAGGAAAACCTTGAACTCAGCAATCCTCCTGCCTCTGCTTCCCAAGCACTGGGATTACAGACGTGAGCCACCACGCCCGGCACTGTGGTATGTGGTACTGGTTGCTGGTAGATGTGAGCCACTATGCCCAATATCATTGTATGTGGTTACCGGGGATTGAACCAGGGACCCTGCGCTTGCTAGGCAGGCGCTGTAATCACTGAGCTAAATCTCCCACTCAAAGATATGATTTTTATAATGAAAATTCACATCCTGAGGTTTCCCTTAGAAAGGAGGAAAGTATATGGGTGGTGATTATCAAATATATCCGTGTGACCAGTTCCTAAGGAAGGTCAAATACAGCCAATCCTCTGTCCTTCAGTTGGGACATAGTTACAACATTCTCCAGAAAAGGGTTATGTAAGGATATTGGATTTCCAGGAGTTTTTACCCTGGGACATATATAAAATTTAGGGCTGGAAGCAATTGGAATCCGAGATCAATCAGATTAGTCTCAAAAATGATTTGTGAATTGCAAAGTATTTGTGGGAAATGGCAAAAGAGATGGATTAGTTATCAAAGATAAAATTCTAGGAATTCATATATGTTTTTTCTTTTATGTATCCAAACTGCCAACATGTTTGGTTTTGGTATTCCATATGAAAGCAACACATGTTATCAAAATACAACTAAAATCCTCTATAAATCACAGCTATAGTAATGTGAAAACTACCAGTTGCCATTAGCTAGAAGATGAACCATTCTAGTAAATCATTAATGATATTTTATCAAATACATTTCTTAGAAAGGAAACCAGATACTGGGAGGTAAACAGGTAAAAGTGAAGTCTTTCCCTGTTTAGATTTGATTTGGTTTAATCTTGATAAGTACAACAAAATTGTTATCAGATCAGAAGACATAAAAATAGAGGAGTTTTGAGAAGATTAACAACTAAAAATAGAATCAGTAATAAACTCAGTTTTTGATTCACGTGGTATTTTATCAGGACACAATACAGTTCCAGGCATTCCATATCAAAGTTGGAGTGTTTCCATGAGGTTTTCCTCTTTAACACAAGCTATCTGACGGGTACTCGGAGGTGAAGAGAGTGGAGTAGATGATAACTGGGCCTTTTAGGAGCTTTACTTCTTTCCAGTAGAAAAGCACACACTGCAGCAAAAATGCAATTCAGTGAGCGGCATTGAAAAGATACGTTCATTGTTACTTCTGATCAGTTCCTCTGCAGGACCCAGGCAAGCGGGTGTTCCGGGGGTACAGGGCGTACGGCTGGAGGAACTACAAATGACTTGTAAAGCATCTTTGTTTCACTGTCTCTTTTTTAGTAAATGATCCCCAAAGAAAGTTATAAATGGGAAATGCAGAAAATCAAAGGGCCCCGATGGGCAGGTTATTGAGACTTAGGCCTTCCCACGCCTGCTCTCCTCACTGCTGAGAGCCGTCCTGCCTAGCCTGCCTGAGTCTGATGCTTCCGTCCTAACGAGTACTTTTTGGCACGGGACAGGTGTGCAGTTTCTGCCGAGGGTTTTGTTGTTCTTTTCTTCATCCGGAGGGAATGACGGCGCTTCCCCTATACCTTGCACACTGCCTTGAGTGTCAACTAAATAAAAATCTCATGAGAGTTTGAGACTCAAAAATGGGACTAGACATATGTAGAGAAAGAAAACACAGTGGGAGAGACAAATGAACCAGAAAAGAGAATGAGTAGATTAAAATCCTACCTTCATAGGTTTAAAAATATGGTGCAGACTGTATCTGACTTTATTATGTATTTGGTCAGAAAGAAGCAGAAAACAAAGATATCTCATAATCATTTGTAGTAAGACAGTAGTTGCCACCATGGTCATTAGAGTCTCCCTCCGTCTGATCCACTTAATCATCTGATGAAAATTATTTGTTGTGAGGCCAGGGATTCAGCCAGCGGCTCTGCCACCTGACTTGCAAGTGCAAAGTTGTGAGTGCAATCCCTGGTGTATCACACACACACATACACACACACATTGTTGTGCATTGATCTTACATGATGTAATAGAACTCATTTATATGTCAGGGATGTAATGAATTCAATTTCCAAATACCTTTCTTTCTTTCTTTTTTTTTTTTTGCTTTTTGAGACAGGGTCTCGCGTTGTAGTTCAGGCTGGCCCTGAGCTCACTATGGTGCCCAGGCAAGCCCCCGCGAACTCAGCAATCCTCCTGTCTCTGCCTCCCGAGTGCTGGGATGACAGGCGTGAGCCACCACGTCCAGCATTGTGGTATGCGGTGTTGATTGTTGGTGGGCATGAGTCTCCACACCCAGCATTGTATGTGGTTACCGGGGATCGAACTCAGGACCTTGCGCTTGCGAGGCAGGTGCCAGAACCACTGAGCTAACCCTCTGGCCCCCAAATACCTTTCTTTTTTTAACATGAATTTTATTTTCCTGGATGAAAACGTTATAGTACTTCTTTTGAGCCTATATGACCTTCTTATGACCTTATAGAACAAAAGCTTTATCACATTAAACCTACTTCTTCATCCGGGAAGTGGGGCGGGGAAGGTTTAGCCCATAAAATAGAATGTCACCTTGGTCACAGAGCTTTTCTAAGCTTTTGCTTGGAAACAATTCAGTTTACAAACAGAAACATTTGTCCATATTTTATCTTTGCAAACTGCATAGCCAATATGACAGCATATCAGTTTTTAATTATAGATAGTATTCTAGTTGTGCAGTTATTTTGAACTATTTGTTAAGATCAGATTTCCAATATTATGGCTACATTTGGTCAAAATTAGGAAGATCTGTACATTTTTAAAATATAAGGTACCTGTATTATTTTACAAAATCACAGACACATGGAACGTGTTGTACTAATGTAACATACTCTATGGGGCTGTGTGCTACTTGGAGACAGTAAAATAGTGTAGTGAGCAAAGGAGTCCTGGAGTCAGTCTGTATGTCAGAAAACCTGAATTCCTCCACTTATATGCGATTTTAGGTAATTACCTAGCCTCTGTGTGTGTCCATTTTCTTACCCCTTAAAATACACATAATAGCATCTTCTTTTGTGATTTCTGTGATAAGAAAATTTCAATAAATACAAGGTCAGCTATAAATAAGCATTATAAGTGTTAACTTAAAGTTGCCACTCACTGTAATGGCTATTATATAGGTTAGGGTACTATAACAAATTGACTTAATATGACAAACATTTTCAGTTGTTTCCCTTTAAAGATAACACCCTAGAAGTAAAAGGGGGTCCAGACCAGGTTGGTGGCTTTACACTATCAGATTAAGAACCTCTGTTCCTTCCAAATTATTGATCTGCTGTTCCTGACGTATTACCCTTATATTCAGGATCAGACCATGATCTGGCCACTACGATGTGCTAGTACCAGGGAAAGGCTGTTGGAGCTTGGAGTAAGAGCAAAGGGTTATCACCATCATTTTCATGGATGAGACTTCCAAGTGAAACATAATACGAATGTACACATTAGTCCAGAATTTACATTACTAAAACCAATGTGCCCATAGTGAGAGCATGGCAAACAAACCATATAGGATTTCCATGCACTGGTTAAGAGAAAAATAAAGGGAATAGATGAGTTAAGTATTCTTAGAATTTCTTTGTGGTACAATGTAGATCAGAGGGTTATTTGATGAATCAGAGTTGTTGATTTCCATATTGTCATCCCTTCTTATTTGGTGAAACTAATCTCATAACATGCTCTTTGGAATTTGTCTTTATGTTATAATTTTTAAAATAATCTTAGTTTGAATGTATACCTTTCTGGTTAGTTTCAAATTTTCAAGCTCTCAGTCTGGAGGCCCACAGGGGGCCAGGCACTGTTTCTTTGTATTCTTCAGGATGGGAGCTACACAGAGAGAGTAACTGAGTACACAGGGAGAGTAACCCTGGAAGCCAAAGATGAGTCCTGCATTCTCCAAAATAAGTCCACATTAACCTCTGGAGCAAGAGACTTAGGGAGAAGAATCAGGGCACTCAGTCTTGTGGCTTTCTTACCCTATGCACCCACCACAATCCTAAAGTGGAAGGATTTTTTTTTTTTTGAGACAGGGTCTCGCTTTGCAGTTCAGGCTGGCCCTGAGCTCACTATGTAGCCCAGGCAAGCCTGGAACTCAGCAATCCTCCTGTCTCTGCCTCCCAAGTGCTGGGATTACAGGCATGAGCCACCATGCCTGGCACTGTGGTATGTGGTATTGATGGCTGGTGGATGTGAGTCACCATGCCTAGCATTTTTGTATGTGGTTACTGGGATCAAACTCAGGACCTTGAGCTTGCGAGGCAGGTACCGGAACCACTGAGCTAAATCTCCACCCACAGTGGAAGGATATTCTGAAGAAGGACAATAGACACCCCAGAAGCCAGAATATGAATTTATTAAACTGAGTAGGTAGAAGAATTGATATTTATCAATGCACATATCACAGGAAAGCCGAAATTAATTTGAGACTTTCATACTAGAGACAAAAACTTTCCACTATAGTTGATCCTCAACTCTCAGCACACACACACACACACACACACACACACACACACACACACACACAATGAAAAACATGAACAAAGTTACAAAATGCATTAAAAGACTTTCAGTTCTTCCAAACATGACCCAATGGATATTGACAAAGAGGAAGTGAAAAAAAGCTCCATTAAATGAAGTGATAAAAAAGAACAGCAAAAATTAATCAGATGCTGGATGAGCTCAGAGATGATACAGCTAAACAGAAAATGGATTTTTAAAAAAAAATGATCAATGAGCATAAAGAAGATACAAATAAAAACCTAGCTGAGCCAGCCAAAATGATTCAAAATATGAGTGATCAGATAAACATAATACACAATTAAAATCCATGAAAAGAGGAAAAACAGAAATACAAAAAATAAGAAAAAATCCTCTTGAAAGTATTGCCAGGAGAAATGACCAGTATGAGGAAAGAGTGTCCCAACTAGAAGGTAGGGCTGATGCAGTCGACCAGATCCTCAGATATGCCTTAAAAAAGCACAATCCCTGATGAGAAATTGATCCAAGAGCTGCTAGATGACACAGAGCAGACAAACCTGAGATTAACCGAGTTAGAGAAAAATCAGACGGTAAGAATGCATGAAACATCTGTTTACTGAAATAAGAGCAGAAAACTTTCCAAATATAAGGAAACATTTCAACATACAATTAAGCAAGGCATGCAGAACCATAAATAGCCATGACCAGAAAATAACTTCTCCATGACACATCTTAGACAAAATCCTAGAATTCCAACACAAGCACAGAATCGTAAAAGCTATGAGAGAAAAACAATGTTGAATTATAAAGGTAAACACTAGAATAACAGCAGACTTCTCAACATGAACCTTAAAGGGCAAGAGAGCTTGGAGTGAAGTGTTTCAAGCCCTAAAAAAAGAGAACAGCATTCAACGCATAGTAATATATCTTGAACAACTATCTTTCAAACTTGATGAAGAAACACGAAACTCTCTCAACATTTTAAGAAATTTATGTTTCCCCAAACTAACACTTCAAGCGATTAAAAATCTCCTCCAGGGTATCCTAGTGAGAGATAATAAAGCCAATCATGCCAAAATGTCTCATGAAATGAATATATCAAGCTTAGATATACAGTTCATAAAAAGAGACAAATAAATCAGCATCATAAAAGTAAAATGACAGGATTAATTCAATACTTTTTAGTAGTATCACTCAAAGTAAACAGCCTGAATTCTTCAATCAAAAGGCAGTTGGCAGTTGGCAGATAAGATAAAAAAATAAATCCTACACTGCATTCAAGAGGCACATTTAGTACAAAAACACCAAAACTCAAATGATAAAAGCAATATTCCAAGCAGTAGAAGCTTGAAAGAAAGAAGAAGTAGTTAATCCTATTTTCAGACAGAGTGAATTTCAAGGCAAAATTGATCAGAAAAGTCAAAGAAGGTCACTATAAGGGTAAGGGGTCAATGTCAACAGAAAGTTATATATAGAAAAGTATATACTGAATAAGGCATATCTAACTTCATAAAATAAGAGATCAGATGAACACCACCAGCATCATAGAGGGGGATTTAATACCCTACAATCACAATCCCCAATAAATCAACTAAACAAAAAGATCAACAAAGAAATATTGGAATACCTTTCAACATTTTTGAACAAATAGATTTAAAAGATAACTACAGACATCTCTAGAGTGTTTGAAGATGACAATGAATATTCTCAGCAGCATGCACAACTTTCTTTGGAACACACCATATAGTAGGGCATAAAGCATATCTAAACAAATACTGAAGAATTACAATCACCTCATGTGTATTATTAGATGATGGTACAGTAAACAGAAATAAATAGAAAAAGAAGCACATAAAGTATGCATAAACATTGTTACTGAACAATACATTCTTGAATAATCAATAGGTCACAGAATAAATCAAAGTAGGAATTTAAAAGTTCATAAAGTCAAACAATAATCCCGGTAAAACATATGAGAATCAATGGAACACAGTAAATGGAATCCTAGGGGGGATATTTATAGAAACAAATGCTCACATCAGAAAAACAGAGTGAACCCAAATAACCTAACAAGGCAAATAGTAAAGTCTTTCAAACTTGATGAAGAAACATGAAACTTGTAATACAAGAACAGTATAAATCCAAAGCTACAAGGAAGAAAATAATAAAATAATAGAAATAAAGACAAATGAATTTGCATTTAACAAACCACAAATAATTAACGAATTGAAGAGCTAGTTATTCAAAAAGGATTAACAAAACAGAAAGATCCTTAGCTAAATGTGCCAGAAGAAAGAATGAAAAGACCTGTACTGATGGAATTAGAACTTAAAAAGGTAAAATCTAAAGGAAAAACTCCAAAATCCAAATTCTTAGGAGTTGCTTCCAAAATCTATGGTCCAATAAATTCCAGAATCTAGAAGAAAAGTACAGATCACTAGATACATGTGAATTACTTAAATTTAACCAAGAAGATATAAAAACTCAGACTGGTTCTATCACCCGCAATGAAATTGAGGCAATAGGAATAAAAAGAAAAAGTAACAACCAAGAAAAACCCAGATCATGATTGGTTTGCTCTGAATTCTACAGAAACTTCAGGGAAGATGTAATGTCAGTCTTCTCAAATTCTTTTATGAACCTGAAAGAGGGTGAGATAAAAATCCATCCTGGAAATTAAACTCATTCCTAGAAGCTAAAAGTACCCTGATTCCCAAATCAGACAAGAACTCAAGTGAAAAAAAAATTACATGTCTTTTTTTAAACTTTATTGGGTTTCCTTTTTAAAATTGAGTTTATTGGTACATTTTACACATACATTATGATCACATTCAACGTAAAAAATTTGTACCTGAACATGATGTCTTGATTCTCTTTTTTTCTTCCCCCTTCCCACCCTCCTATCCCTAATGTCCTATATGCATACACACCTTTAAAAAAAATGAATATGGATGCAAAAGTCTTCAATGTTACTGGCAAATGAAAGGCAACAATTCATCAGAAAGGTCATAAATTTTGACCAAGTATATTTTATTCCAGGCAAGAAAGAATGGTTTACCACATATAGAAATGAATACATGCAATACCTATGATGAACATAAGCAACTACAAAAATCACCCCCCCATCCCTCTCTGGATGGCCATATAAATTGTCTCCAAGATTTAGCCATTATAAATTGTGCTGCTGTAAACACGAGTATGCATGTAACATTGTAGTATGATACCTTACTTCTTCTGGGAAAATACATATCAGGGTTAAGGGGAATCACTAGTTTTTTTTTTTTGTTGCTGTTTTTTATTTTTTGTTTTTGGAGACAGGGTCTCGCTTTGTAGTTCAGGCTGGTTCTGAGCTCACTATGTAGCTTAGGCAAGCTTCGAACTCAGCAATCCTTTTGTCTCTGCCTCCCGAGTGCTGGGATTACAGGCGTGAGCCACCACGCCCGGCGGGAAATCACTAGTTTTAGTTTTTGATGGAATCTCAGTTCCGATTTCCATAGGACTATTTCAGTTTACACTTCAACCAACAGTGGAAAAGAGTTCCTTTTTCTGTGTCCTCACTGGCATTTGTTATTGATTGATATCTTGATGACAACCATTTTTTCTGGAGTGAGGTGTGAGTTGGAATCTCAGCGTTGTTTTAAATTACATCTCTCAAATAGCCAGTGATATATGAACATATTTTATGTGTTTATTGGCCATCTGAGAAGTGCCCGATCATTTCAAATGTCCATTTGTATGCTGGTTCTTACAATTTGGAAAGATTTTTTTTTCAAACAGGGTCTTGCTTTGTAGGTCAGGCTGGCCCTGAGCTCATTATGTAGCCCAGGCAAGCCTTGAACTCAGAAATCCTCCTGCCTCTGCATCCCGAGTGCTGGGATTACAGGCGTGAGCCATTACGCCCATCAGTGTAGCAATCAGTGTAGTACTGATTGCTGGTGGGCATGAGTCACCCACACCTAGCATTGTATGTGGTTATTGGGATCGAACAGGGAACCTTGTGGCAGAACCACAAGGCAGGCAGCAGAACCACTGAGCTAAATCTCTGGCCTGGAAAGTTTTAGTTCTTATGAATTCTTTCTATTGAAGGGTAGTTGGTCAGATTTTTTTCTCTCTTCACTCTGTTGTACAGAAGCTTTAAATCTAATTGATCTCATTTGTTGATTCTTTTTGTTATTTTGTGTACAGTCAGGGTTCTGTTCAGAAACTTTATGTCTATGGCTATCTCTTTAAGAGTTTTATCTATTTTATCTTTCATTTGCTATTCTACTCTATTGATTAAATTTTATCTTCATAATATATATTTTAGCAATCAGGATGTATATATGTGTGGTTAATATAACAAAACTAACTTATTGTGATGTATTCTTAAATCATTTAAAATACTTGATATGCATTAGTTGACATACAAAAATACATGTATGCCAGCCTCTCCCATCTATGACTTAGTGGATAGTATCATTAATATTATTTGAAATAACTTATTTACAAATAAAGGATAAATGGACTTTGGCATAAAACTTTCAATGAGAAAATATGATTAGAACTAGGAAATTTGTAGGTACTACCAGTCTTAAAAAGAAAGGGTGCACAGAGCACCTGGTCCTCACTAGATATAAAGTAAGTGATCTGTAAGAGGTATGTATACTTCGCTTACTTTATGGCACAACTATGCTAAATGCTTTATCCAATGTGTATAAATCTTTAGGATTATATCTGAAACTAGTAATAAACATGTTCATCAGCTTACTTAGAATTCACTTATTAACCGGTCATTGTCATATAAAACATAACCAAGGATTGACTCAATCACCATGGCTCATCTTTCTTAAAAGACAGTGAATGGGTGATTAAGTTATGTCTTGCATTACTTCCACTTCTGTATTTCTATTTCATTTTTTCTACTCTAAGTAGAGAATTAAAGAATAACCACAATGAAAGTACTTCCACGTGTGAAAAAGTAGTCCTTTTCAAGTTTGTCCTTAGGAATGGTCCCTTTTGGGCACTCACGAAACATTTATTGACTTATTTCTAAGATGTCTGTAGATGTGACTATAACAAGTAACAAGATGGAATTCCTGTTTTCAAAGTCCAAAAAAAAATCCAAGAATACAACCACTATTTATTATACAATATAATCATTTAGAATGATGCTAGCTTTTGGTTTCTCATAAATAACTTATTAGTTTGAGATAAAGTCCATCTATTCCAATTTTCTGTAGTGTTTTATGAATGGGTGTTGAATTTTTTAAAATGCCTTTTCTGTATCTATTGAGATGACCATATGGTTTTTGTCCTTGAGTCCATTATAGTGTGCTATGTTTATTGATTTATATATGTTGAACCATCCTTGCATCATTAGGATGACTCCAACTTGGTCGAGGTGTGTGATCTTGATGATTCTCTGTCTTCTATTTGTGAGTATTTTATTCAGGATTTTTGCATCAAAGCTCATTCAGGAGATTGGCCTGTAGCTGTCTTTTTTGGTTGGCTTTTTCTCTGCTTTTGGAATCAAGGTAATGGTTCCTTCCAGGAATGAATTTGAGAGTACTGCTTCCCTTTCAATTTCATTAAAGAGTTTGAGAAGTAGTGCCATTAACTCTTCTTTAAAAGTTTTGCAGAATTCAACAGTAAAGCCATCAGGACCAGGGCTTTTCTGTGTCAGTAGTGTTTTTTTTTTAAACTATATTTTCAACTTCGGAGATTGATATTGGGGTGTTTAACATTTTTACATTTTCTTCATTCAACTTTGGAAGTTCATATGTATCTAGGGATCTATCTATTTCCTCTGCACCTTCCATCTTATTGGAGTAAAATTTTTCAAAGTAGGTGTTTATTATCCTCTGGACTTCCACTGAATCTGTGGTGATTTCTTCCTTATCATTCCTAATAGCATGGATTTGAGCCTTTTCCCTCTTTTGTTTGATACGGTTGCTAAGGGTCTTTCAAATTTGTTCATCCTTCCAAAGAACCAACTCTTCAAATTCTTTGATTTTTGTATCCCTTAGTCTCTCTTGCATTAATTTCTGCTCTTATCCTTATAATTTGCTCCTTAGTACAAGTGTTGGGTTTATCTTAGTCTTCTTTTTCTAGTAGCTTGAAAGTCAGCATTAGGTTGTTTGAGTTTGCTCTGTTTTCCTGGGATAGGTATTCACTTCTATGAATTTGCCTCATATAACTGCCTTCATTGTGTCCCATAAATTCTGGTACATTGTACTAGAATTATTAAATTGCAAAAACGTTTTTTTTTAATAGGGTCTGGCATTGTAGTTCAGGTTGGCCCTGAGCTCACTCTGTAGCCCAGGCTAGCCTTGAACTCAGCAATCATCCTGCCTCTGCCTCCAAAATCCTGGGGTTACAGGCATGAGCCACCATGCCTGACATTGTCCTATGTGGTTCTGATTGCTTATGGGCGTGAGTCACCATGTCTGGTATCATGGTATATGCTTACCAGGAATTAAACCAGGGACTTTGTGCTTGCTAGGCAGGTGCTGGAACCACTGAGTTAAATTTCTTTTCTTTTTTTTTTTTTTTGCTTTTGAGACAGGGTCTCGTTTTGTAGTTCAGGCTGGCCCTGAGCTCACTACGGTGCCCAGGCAAGCTGCCGCGAACTCAGCAATCCTCCTGTCTCTGCCTCCCGAGTGCTGGGATTACAGGCGTGAGCCACCACGTCCGGCATTGTGGTATGCGGTGTTGATTGTTGGTTGGCATGTCTCCACACCCAGCATTATATGTGGTTACCGGGGATCAAACTCAGGACCTTGCGCTTGCGAAGGAGGCGCCGGAACCACTGAGCTAACCCTCTGGCCCCTGAGTTAAATTTCTAACCCTGCAAGAACTGTTTAATTTTTTTCTTTAATTTCTTCTGTGACCCATTGATTGTTTAACACAGTGTTGTTCAATTTCCATGTGTTTATGAGGATCTTGGAATTTCCTTTGTTATTGATCTCCAATTTCGAGGCCCTATGGGATGACAGTATATGGGGGATAACTTCAATTCATTTGCATTTACTTACACATATTCTACGAAATTAGTATACAGTCTGTTTTGGAGAACAATCCATGAACAGCTGAGAAGAATGCATATTTTGATGTAGTAGGGTCGTATACTCTGTAGGCATCTATTAAGTCCATTTGTTCAAAAGTTTGGTTTAGCTCAAATATTTCTTTATTGATTTTTTTTTGTGCAGTTGATCTGTCTAGTGACAATGGGGTATTGAAGTTCCCTACTACTGTGTATTAGTGCTTATCTTGGCTTTTCATATCCATTAATATTTGCTTTATATAGTTGGATGGATGCATTAGAATTTGGTGCAGAAATATTTATGACTGTTATTTCTTTCTTTTGGATTGTTCCTGGTACAAGAATATAGTGACATTCTTTATCTTTCTTAATCAGTTTTGGTTTGAAATCTATTTTTGTTTGCAAATAGGATAGTCACTCCTGCTTTTTTGTAGTTTCCTGTCTCATAGATAATTGTTTTCCATTCTTTTAT
This sequence comes from Thryonomys swinderianus, assembly GCA_004025085.1. Taxonomy (NCBI): domain Eukaryota; kingdom Metazoa; phylum Chordata; class Mammalia; order Rodentia; family Thryonomyidae; genus Thryonomys; species Thryonomys swinderianus. The sequence continues at coordinate 34,233 of PVIC010001563.1, forward strand.
TTTCAGTCTATGGCTGTTTTACTGAATTCAGTGTGTTTCTTTTATGCAGCAAATTGTAAGATCTTTCTCCTTGATCCATTCTGCCAGTCTGTGTCTTTTAATTGGTGCATTAAATCCATTCAGATTAATGGTTATGGCTGATATGGACAGACTTACAGCTGTCATGTTTTACTGTTCTTGCCTCTTTTATTCTTTGCTTTTGCCCTTTTCCATTCAGTTTCTTGTCGGGCTCAATGGGTTCACTCTATTGGGTCTCATGGTTTTGTAACTTTCATTGTTTTTTTTTCTAGGATATTCTTTGGAAATTTTTGGAATGTAGGCTTTGTATTTGTGAAGTTCTTCAGGTGTTCTTTGTCATGGAAAGATCTTATTTCCCCATCAGTTTCTTTTTTTAAATTGAATTCTTTATTGGTACAATTTATATACATCTCACAATCACGTATAACATTGGTGAATTTGTACCAGTATATGACCCAAGTTAATTCTCATTTTTACCCATATCCCCCATCAATTTCTTTTAATCTTTGGTACATTACATATACACGTCATGGTCACACTCAACACTGAGAATTTGTACCAGTATATGATATGATTTAATTCTCATTTTTTCCATCCCCCAACCCACCCCACAACCCCATTCCCTATATACATAAGGTTTTTGTTTTGTTACCATCACATGTTTTCTGTCCCTTGTTACTTACCCCTATATCTCATTTCCTTTTGAATATTTTCTATTTCACAAAACCTATCATACATTCTAGAACTCATTTATATCTTCAGTTTCTCATATCAGAGAAAAGATACGATATTTACACATCTGTGACCTATATTGAAAGATAGTCTTACAGGATACATCAATCTAGGTTGGAGGTTGTTTTCCTGCAGTATTTGAAACACTTCACTCCAGGCTCTCCTTGCAGTGAGTGTTTGCATTGAAAAGTCTGTTATAAAATTCTTTTATAATTCTGATGGGCTTCCCTTTGTATATAGTTTTTCCCTTTCCTCTAACTGCTTTCAGCATTTTGTTCTGTTGTTGGATATATGGAAGCTTCACAATTATATGCGTAGGTATAGATTGTTTATATCATAGCCATTTGGAGTCTTGTATGCCTCATTTATCTGTATGGTTTTCTGCCATTATATCTATGAACAGTTTTTTTTAAATGTCTTTTTCACTGTTTCCTGCTTCCTCAGTGATTTCAGTCTTGCATTATTCCAGTTTGCATCTTCTAGGAGCTGTTGGGTTGATGTCTCGTGGTTCCTTACCAATTTCCTTTTCATTGGCTGTGATCCTGTCCTCTAGGTCTGCAATTTGGTTCTCAGCTTCATTCATCCTACTTCGCAAACATGGCATTTTGAATCACCTAGAACTCTGTTTGAAGCTATTTAAAAGGTTGCATTCCTTTTGTTATCTCAGCTTCTATCATGGCCCTGAACTCTTCTTTAATCATATCTTTCACTGTGGACAGCATCTCTGGTCTCATCTCAGACATCACTTCTGATTTTCATTTTACTAGATCTGCTTTTGTGACCATCTCAGCGAGTTCTGGGGAATGAGTTTCAGTCTGCTCCATTTCCCTTTTCCCTGGATTCATCTGTGGTGATGATCTTTGTATCTGGGTTTTTGAATTTTTTCTCATTTCTATTCCTTGGATATTTCTATTCCTAGGATATTCTTTGGAATTTTTTGGAATGTAGGCTTTGTATTTGTGAAGTTCTTCAGGTGTTCTTTGTCATGGAAAGATCTTATTGTCATATTATTAGTTTAGTTCCTCACCTGTTGTCGGGGCAATGTTTGCTGCAAATTTCTTTCTTCCTAATATTTGTGTTCCTTAGGAGATGGCTACTTCTTGTTTTACCATCCTTGGATCTATAATGGCCTTTAAGTATTCTTATTTCTGCAATCCCAGAACTAAGTAGGCTGAGGAAGGAGGATCACCATGAGTTCAAAGCCAGTCTAGGCTACACAGTCAGTTCAAGTCTGGCAGTGCTGGGACCTGGAACTCTGCTGTTAGAGTAGACAGGCCCTGGTAAGGGTTCACTCCTGGTTTGTAGATGCCTGTCTTCTCCCTGTGAACTCACCATGGCCTTTCCTCATTCCATCAATGTTGAGGTTCTTATTCAGCTTTGTTCCATGTAAGGCCTACATTCATTCTTTCCCATAAACTTCTAATTTTGCTGCTGGCTTCTGGTATAGTTTGGATTGTTAAATGTCCCATAAAATTTCATGTGTTACAAGTGTGGTCCCCAGAGTGGTCTACTGGGGTGTGGTAGAACAGTGTTTATGTATGTGTATGTATGTGTATGCATATGTGTGAGCAGGGGTAGTGGGAGGCCCTGAGTTCACAGAAAGCCTGTCCTGAAGAGACCTTGGCCAGTCTTCTTTATTTTCCGTCCTGGGAGTGCCTCTTTGTCATGATTCAAAACAGAATTGGATTAAGACATTCCTAGCAGATTAGTAAACTGCATGTTTGGTTGTGTCACAGAGGCTAAGCTTAGGTGCTGTGTGTTCTCTGGGTCTCTTCCTTTTCTGAAGTTTTTCCTTTACTGTGATTCCTGGCTGCCATGAGGTAAACATCTTGGTTCTAACTTATCATTCTGTCCTCATGTTTCCATCTTGAACCCAGTCAGCTGTGTATTAAACTACTAAAAGCAGGGACTAAGTCAAACCATTTCTTTTAAGTTGTGACTGTTGTGTATTGTACCCTGGTAATGGGAACTCTAATATAGAAAATTGGTACCAGAGAATTAAAGTCATTGCTGTAATTGTACTGACCACATAGTTTAGAAGCCCTTGAAACTAGTTTGCATATGGTTTGGAAAGTTTTAGAGATATAAGTTAGAGAAGTCTTAAAATGCAATAAATAGAATTTGATGAGTAATTCTAACTTAAGCTCAAAAGACCAAAATGTGGATAAGTAAAGTCCAAGTTCAGGATTATTAAGTTGATAACAAGGACTTTGTTAGTAATTGAATTCAAGGCTTTGTATGTCTGCATTTGTCCATATCCTGAGACTTTGATGGAGACTGAGAAGGGGCGTGAACTAATTAATCTATTGGGGAAAATGTCAAGAGAATGCAAATATTCAGGATGTGGCATTGGTACTGCAAATGCTTTTAGACCAATTTATGCTGAGATTATGAACAAAAGTAGAACTTCTGTTTGCCCTGGCAATGAACCTTAGTATTATCACAGTGATACTGGTTTCACTGATATCCAGAATGAAAGATTTCCTCCTGATTTCTAAGGAAAGCTTTGGACACCAGGAAAGGACTCCTTGAGAGCACAGTGTATAAAACTGTGGAAATGAAGCCAGGTGTTCATTGAAGACTCCAGGAACCAAGATGCCAGGAACATAGAATGTTTGTTGAGAAAAGCTGCAAGCTCTGAGCAGAGCTAGCTGAAGAGAGAGGTTATGGAGACTACAGTCAGCAAGGCAATAGGGATGGGGTTCTACTCAACCCTTCTGAACCTCATATCTTAGCACTGTATATCCTGGATGTAGAGAAACAGAAAGTAATGCTTGAACTTCTGGGTTTCAGTGTTGCCTTGTTCTAATTCTTTTCTATCCCCTTCATCCCCACTTTTGCAAGGGGAATGTATCATCTTATTTTGGCTATGCAAAATTTGTTTTTTATTTTTATTTTTTAAAATTTTATATTATTTTATTTTATTTTTGAAACAGGGTCTCGCTTTGTAGTTCAGGCTGGCCCTGAGCTCACTATGTAGCACAGGCAAACCTTGAACTCAGCAACCCTCCTGTCTTTGCCTCCTGAGTGCTGGGATTACAGGCGTGAGCCACCACGCCCGGCACTGTGGTATGTGGTACTGATTGCTGGTGGGCGTGAGTCACCATGCCCAGCATTGTATGTGGTTACTGGGATCGAACTCAGGACCTTGTGCTTGAGAGGCAGGCGCTGGAACCACTGAGCTAAATCTCTGGCCCCCTTGTTTTTTATTTTTGTACATAGCTTTATAGATAAGACTTTACCTTGAATTTTTGAAGAGACTATGATGTGGATTTTTTAAATATGTTGGAATTTTTGAGACTTTGGGGAAGGAATTATTGTGTTTGGGTTTTGCCTTTAGGATAGTTAGGCAGAACTGTTAGCTTACTAATGTGTTTATTCAGAAAATACACACTGTTTAAGAAGATGTGCATGGGTAGCAAGTTGACAAGGGTAGGTTGCAAACACTAATCATGATATAGCAACTTGATTGCATTAAGAAATACCCTGAGATTAGTAAAGCACACTTGTGAGTGTGTCTTGGTGAGTCATAGAGGCATAACTTCGGGACTATATATATGGTCCCTGCCCTCTTTCTTATCTGGGGCAGTTTCCCTGCTCTATTTCCCTATCACCACAAACTAAGGATCTTTTATGCCTTCACCTTCTGCTGCAGTATTTCTGCCTTGTAGCCTGTCCACTGTAGATTGAATTTCCTGAAATTATGACAGAAACTAAACTTCATCTTTAAGTCATGGGTGTTGGGTATTGTGTCCCAGTGATGCAAGATCTGACTGAATACATTGGTCATGAGTTGAACGGTTTGTTGCACCAAAGCTCCCACTCTTGCCCTTCTGCTCCCCATCAAAGGCACAGAGTGATGGCTCCACCTCTTCTTGGACTAGGAATTCCAAAACTATCAGCCAACAATCTTTGTATGTTGATTATATCACATATTTTTCCATAGCAAAACAATAATACACCTCCAGGAATCAATTTGGACTGCAACTATATTGGTGGTAAACCTTCTGAATTATGGTAGAGACATTTAATTCCTTACTTTAGAAAGAAAGACCTACTTGTATAATAGTAGCATATAAGTATATTTGAGGTTTGCAACAAACATTATACATTTCAGTGGAAACTTACTAATTAATACCTGAATGAACAACTTTGATAGCAATAGAGGACAGTTAAAAATTAATTTCCTCAGATACATACTATTTTAAGAAATGTTTTCAAATTATTGAATTATTATGATTTTATCATCAGATTATTTCTAATAGTTTTGTTATCCTAAATGACATAATTAACAAAGTTACAAACTTCCTTATTCTTTTCTGTTTTTTAAAATTTTACTTTTATTAGTATATGTTTGCTGTACACAATGATTATATTCATTATGGAAAGTTGGTACATGTACATAAAGCATTGTAATTCTTTCTTATTTTTTTCTTCTGCACTCCTCCCTTGATCTTTTGGTCCCTGTCATTTTTAATAGTACCCTTAGAATTTCTCAAGCAGCATCAAAATTGTGTTTTTATGAATGTTAGTGAAAAATTGAACTATCTTCTGGTCTCAAAAAGCACATAATCAGAAGAAGTGAATATTGTTTTTATAAGGACATAGTAAGACAAAATAAAACAGTTGCAATAATGTCAATCCCATTGAAATTGCTACATTTAGAAATGAGTACTTCTTAAGAACATATCCTCAAGTCTTAACATTCAGTGATTCAAAATTGCAAACACACTCTCTAGAAAAAGATTGATCATAAAGCTTTTTGAGAGAAATTTTTGCAGCTTTCATCATTCATCCACATTTAATTATCCCTCTGCAAAAGAAGGTAAAACTCAAGATATCAGATAGATCAGTGGTTTTGAATAACTGGTTTAATATTATAATCTTCTAGATACTAATATTAAAATATCAATGACCAAGCTTCTATCTCCAGAAATTCTGATTTAATTGGTCTGGAATGGAGCCATAGCATTGATATTTTAAAATAGTTTTAATTAAAGTATAATTTTAACTTAGAAAAGTGCACACAACTATATAGCTTGATAACGTCATGAATTGAAAATAATTATTCACCATTGAAAATTATACACCATTTAAAAAAATCTTACAATATTACAAGTTTCTAATGAAGCAGCCAAGACAGAGAAGACTGATCTGACTGATAAGCATACAGTGCTGTAAGGTAGGACTTCAGAAACTGATATGTCTTTTCTGGGTGACGAAGATGGATGAAAAGAAGTTTTGCTCACTCCATGGACAATGTGACATCCAAGACTGGAACTTAAAGAACAAAACCTGAAATTGTAGTTTCTAGGAATTTTAAAATAGCCTTACATGATGAAGTTTGGCAAGAAATGAGTGCAATATTTGGAGGTTTAGAAGAGTACAGGTGGATTAGAGAAAGATGGCATGATATGTTTAGTCTTTGTAAAGAAAGCTCAGGTCAATGTGGTAGAAAGCATCACATGACCCAGGAGCTCATTCCTTCTGTATGAAACAAAGATCAACTGTTACTATATCCTTGTAATTTTATGATTTAAGGGTCAGCACTGCATTTAACTTTCCAAGGAAAGAAACTACAATTAATACAGAATCTCCCTGTAGCCTGTCTATTCTGTTGATAATATTTTACATTATTTTCAACAATTTACTCATTTTAACTTATATCAAATACTCAAAAAATTTTAAATTATTAAATTCAATTCTCTTTTATGAAAGCATGATCCAATCTCTATATTATGTGCAATATTTTTAAATCTTCTAGTAGCATAAGAAGGAAAAGAAAATCCTTACACGAAAAGTTAATCTTTTATTTCAGGTGTATATGTACTCTGAATATGAAATCAATCATAATATAAATAATTAGCCTTGTCATTTAAATGATAATGACATCATTTACATATCTGTGATTTTAAATGCACCATACTACTTCAATAGATTACATTCTGGATTATATCAGTATCTCTTTAAGAAAATGAAGTTAAATCTTTATAGTAACCAGCAGCTTAATTTTCATTAGGCCAGCTATTTGATAATTAGTCATGCAACATAAATCATACCCCAAGTCTTCTTTTAGTTTCTTAATTGAAAATTATTGTTTCTTGGTTCTCTTTTTCAAAGTGTAGCAAGTGTAGGAGTGATCGATGTGGAATCTGGTGCCAACAGTTTGAGACAGTCAGAACTTGATAGATTGTCGCCCTGGAGGGGCTCATAATGGTGGGTAGGCAAAAAAAATCACCAAATTAAAGATTTGCTTTCAAAGTTGCAAGTGTAAAGATAGCTGTGATATACCAAATCCATCTTAACATTTTGACCACCTTCTTTTTCTTTTTAAAGTGTCAGAATCTAACCATTTATAGCAGTGGCTTTGGAGACAACATAAAAACTGTTGGAAAAATCCAACATTTTGTTTGAGATAAAATATGAAAATATTCCCCACTAATGTCATGAACAAATATTGAATCTGTTGATATTTTAAAGCAATTTGAAAACATTGACTAAAAACACTGTACTCATCCGACAGCTAATCTGAGAGAACAGATGGGTACCCAAGTATTGCCCCCAGCCATAAAATCATTTCAAATGTGATAGTGTTGAGGCTAAATAAAAGGCTTTGCAAGTAATACAGAAAATATTGCTTCATTGAATGGCTGCAGCTTGTTGCCATTTTTCTTCTGACAATCTAGGAAGATTTTCTGAGAACTTTGGTCATGTTTGCAGTTCTTTAGTTAAGAACAGCCACAGGGTTTTCCAGTATTCATTTCTTGTTTCCCGGTGGCCTGGCAGCCAGTGCCTGATGAGGAACACAGCAGGGAGTACTGCGGAAGGCACCATAAATTTCATTGTGCGAAGTCAAAAGAGCTCAAGAAAAAAATCTGGGCATAAGAATCATGGTTGGAATTTGAAAATCTTCTGGACAAACATACTTTGAAATAAAAATACCATTTTGCCTTTTCCATGAACTGGGCACTGAAAAATCACTCATAGAAATTAAGGTCAATATTATCCAATCATGAATAGTCAGGCTAATGTAATGTACTTCTGTGATACAAAACTTTCTAGATGGTTCACTGAAAGAGTTTTGATCATTTTTTTATGAAGAATAAAGCTTTTTGATAAGTTTTGGTTTGAACAAAAATGCAAATTAGCTAGAATGTTTGTGGATATATACTATGAAGCCACAAATTCTTTTTTTAAATTTAAGAGTTCTCACCGATCTAAAAAGGAAATATAAATACAATTACGGGCATATATATAAATGTCTATTTTTAAAAATGTTAATGCTCTTTAAATTTAAGTTGTCCTATCTTTAAAGTAATGAAATTATAACTGAGCTCAAATATTCTTCCTTATTCTAATATTCTGTGATTTGAGGGAAAGATGATTCCAGTTATTTTTTATTATGTTTGGTTTTGACCTAAAAAGAATAAGCAAAATCAATACTGATTTACATGGAGTTGTATGAATATGTTTCTATGTAAATACATTCGGTATATGAAGACAGGTTCATAATTGCACTGTATGAAGGCATGATTCTATCATTTATTTCTGTTGATTTTTAAAATTGAATTCTTTATTGGTACATTGTACATGTAGCTCACAATCACACTCAACATTGGGGAATTTGTATCAGTATATGAGATGATTTAATTCTCATTTTTACCCATATCCCAACCCACCCTACAACCCCCACCCCCTATATACATGCACTTTCTTTTCTTTTCAAATCATATCCTTTTCCCTCACTACTTTCCCATACCACATTCCCTTTGAGTTTTTCCTATTTCACAAAAGCTACCACACATTCTAGAACTCATTTAAATCTGCAGGTTCTCATACCAAATAAAAGATACGGTATTTATATATCTGTGATCTGTTTATTTCACTTATTAGTGTGTCCTCAAGGTGTGTCTATTTGCACATAAATGTTGGCCAACAATCCTTCAGAAAGTCTTGATTTAAGCATTTCAGAATCCATAAATATTATATAGAAATCTAGATTTTCAAAATATTTTAAAATAAATAAGCACATAAGTCCATCTTTCTGCCAATACGGTGATCTACAACTGAATATCAATTTCTTTCTTCCATATATTACAGTCTTCTCAATTTTAATTTTATTGCTTATGGTACACCTAGGTGTCAGTTACCATTTACAAGTGTTTTTACCCTGCTATTCACTACATTTCACATAATTTCTCCATTCTTTCATGATATATACCGTGGTAAAGCATCCAGTGGAAATATTGAGTCGACTGTATAAAAATACAGGTAATATACACTACTATTTTCATTTCATCTTTCTGCAACCAACCAACAACCTACTAATGAATGAAACAATCCAGCACATACAAAAAAACTTGAATCTAAGGCTCCAGGATTCTCTGACCTAATTTATTCCACATGTTTTGCCAGACCTCCTGAAATTTAGACAAAACAGTGAGGAGACAAGTAGGTAGTGAGATCCGTGCCTACCGAGTCACACTGGATCTTGTCACACTGGATTGTGGTTACACTTTCACCTCTTGTTGACTACATCCATAAAAATCTGAAATTTAAAAGCCTCAGGAGTATTGTAATCATGATCAAGTCAATCTTTGATCTAGACTAAGCCCTGTAAACTATTGTCACTAATCTGTCTGTTTAGAAGTATTCTAGACACTTTCTAGAGTCATTTAATGACTATGAGGAAAGCTAATACATTTCTCTGTCTATCTCATAGTTCCTTCGCTTTCAAACCTTAGTAGTGAAAGAGAAAACAGGTCTGACACTTCAGTTGACTGTTTCTTGGGCCTGGTGATGAGTGCTGACTTGCCCATGTCAGTAAGGTATATTCTTCCAAGAAGCACAATTGAAACGTGGAGATGGAACTATTTAGTTGAGAGGAAATAAAATGGATGACCTGGTAGATCTAAAGCTGATGCTATTTAGGGAAGAGTAGTGACCAGAAGAGTACAAGCCTGGAAAGAAATAGAGAGAAGACTCAGGTATCTATTATCTAGTATTACTGAAGACTCAGTAATAGTATTCTAAGAGATTTCTTGTGATCAACTTTTCATCGACGTGAAACCTTATTTCTTCTGATAAGACAGATATACTAAATTTTCCTAGATGTATTATTATAATATTAATCACTAGGTCAGAAAAAAGGAACCTTCATGACATTCTTCATATATATTTCTAACTTGTCCCTTGGAGATCTTGAACTGATTTATACTCCTAGATAGCAGTGTATGCCACCAGCAATCTTTCTGTACTGAGACCATGTTTCAGTACATGCTCAGCAGACAGGAAATCATCACACTACTAGTAATAACATTGTATAGTACACTGAATTTTCTGGTGATAAATATTTCCAAAAATTCAAAAATTGTAAAGACGTATTTATAATATTTTAGTTGAGGAAGATTATATGAATCCTCCTGTAACTTCTGGATCTTTCATGTACACTTCTTAGAAATAATTCGTGTCCATTCAATTAAGCTTTATTGAACCACTATTCCTGTTTTAACCATGACAAGCTTATAAATCCATACAACATAACATGTGAGAGAAAAAACAGAGGGTCAGCTAAGATTCAGGAGGTAGAAAGTAGACACAAGGGTAGATGATTTAACAGAGCAGATAAACATACCTACCTATCTGTATGAAGACAAAGAGAGCAATGACAATACAGCATTCTGGGAGACACTGACACGGACCAGCCCTGGCATGAAACAGACATCATGACAAAGGGATGACACGTGGGAGGAAACTCATAGAGGGGCAAGAGGATGAGGAAAAACATGGGGTGTGATGCATTCAGAGGTTCATGAGCTCATTTGGCCGCCATTTTCTCATTTGCCGTTATCTCGCTTGACTTTCAGAGTTTCATTGTCTCTCTTAGCAGCCAAGCTACTGTTCACCAGCAAGGAGCCTGACTACAAGTGAAAATATCCACCAAGTGTTCATCTAGTTAGAAGTGCTAAGGCTTCCAAAAGTAATATCGATAACAATGAAGGTTGTTTCACGGAGCCGAAGAGTTTGCCATTCAAAGCAGCCTCTAATCAACTTGTTTGTGACTGTTATGTAGAACTTAAGATATAAAAATCTCCAAAAATCTTTGGGAAATTTTAAAATATGACACAGCCCACAAAACAAAGAAGTACACTATAAAAGGCTACACTTCAGAGTTTTGTATTCTTGTGATCTTAATACAAGAATACAAAGACTAGATGATTTTCTCAGAGAAAAAAAAGTTATTACTTCCATCAAACAAGAATAGAATATTTTGAAAAAAGAATGCAAAAAGCTGTAAAAAATAAAATTAAATTAAACAGAAATGTTAAAAGTCTTTGAAAAAATAATTTCCAAATACAAAACCAAACCAAATGAACACTAGAAAATAGAAGAAAACTAGAAGATATTCTGGAAATTCAAACATCAACTTAGCTTCTAGAAAAATATAACTTAACTAGAAAAATACAAGAAAAACAGGTAATGTCACAAGAAAATCTCCAAAAGCTGAAGAATATGAGCCAATGCAATAGTAAAGTTTATCAAGTGATTGCAACATCAAATTTGGTAAAAATAATTTCAACCTAAAAGTTTGTCTGCTGCCCAATTTTGGTCAAGTAAGATTTAAGACTTTTTTTTTTTTTTGGCAGGGTCTCGCTTTGTAGTTCAGGCTGGCCCTGAGCTCACTATGGAGCCCAGGCAAGTCTTGAACTCAGCAATCCTCCTGCCTCTGCCTCCCGAGTGCTGGGATTACAGGCGTGAACCACCACGCCCGGCACAAGATTTAAAACATTTTAAAACTAACTAGATTTTTTTTTTTTTTGAGACAGGGTCTCGCTTTGTAGTTCAGGCTGGCTCTGAGCTCACTATGTAGTCCAGGCAAGCCTCGAACTCAGCAATCCTCCTGTCTCTGCCTCCCGAGTGCTGGGATTACAGGCGTGAGCCACCATGCCCGGCAAAACTAACTAGATTTTAATAAATATCTCCATACTTAATAACATATTGACATTCCACTAAAATAAAAGTTAACCAAGAAAAAAAAAAAACCCTGGCCTTTTTCATAGAAGAAAAGCAAAGCAAAGTGCCAAAATAATATCTCTGCAAAGTGCTTAGAAGGCAATCAGATCAGATTTCTCAAGAAATCAGAGAACCTGGAGGATATATGGGGGAAATAATTTTTATTTCACTTAATTCCTTTGACAACGTGAAAAATATTGTTGCTGTAAGCATTACCATTCTGTTGAAAATTTTGAGAGGAATTAAGTACAGGCAAGTAATACAACAAACAAAATAATGTACTTCCTTTAAAAAGGCAAATATTGACTCTGAAACATCACAAGTAATTCAAGAAAGGAAAAATACTGATAGCACAATCATTTGACTCAGCAGGGAACAGTATTTATATAACCCAAAACACACAAGTCTTAAAAACTATATAATCACAAAGAAAGGTATATGGGGAGTGTTTGTGTAAGATGATACTTAGCGTGATATAAAGTCAGTACACAGTGCATAAAATTGAGATCTTGAAGAATAAACTTAAAGAATTTGTTTAGAAATACAAAAGTAAATAGATGTAAAGAAATTATTATTCTTGGGGAAAAGAAGCTGGTAAGTTAAGAGATATGAGGTAGAATATTTTTTGTTGTTATTATTTTTGTCCTTCTAAAACTTTCTAAACTAAATGCTTTAATTTCATAAAAATGCTTTTAAACAACTGATAAAACTGTAAACAACAAAAGTATCTTTTTTACTGATAGACATGTCAAGTACATAAATATATGGATATGTTTATTTTTTCATTAGTAGAAGTAAACTACTCTCTTTGTTATTCAGTAAAATATTTGACAATATATTTTAAGGATCTATCTATCATTATCTACTCTTCCTTTATCAGTTGCTCAGTATTCAATTTTATGAATATGGCCTGATTTATTTGATGTTAGAAGTCTTCTTTTTAAAAGGTACAAATGCTTATATGTTCAGTATGCATATACAAGTCCAAATACAAACTAATTTTTGTGAAATAAAATTTCAGTACTGAAAAAGCATAAACTTTTGAACATTAAGTGAGAACATATATGTATATATAGATATATATTAATTATTTTAGCTTTGCCTATTGGCAATACCAACACTTGGAAAGCTGAGACAGAAGCATTGCAGGTTCAAGAATAGCCTGGGCTACACAGTGATTTTACAGTTGGTCTTGAATACATAGACCTTGTATTATAAAGCCCAAACAAACAAAAATTACAAAAACTTAGTTAATTTGAGATGCTGATATAAATAAAAATGAAAATAATTTATACCCATTATATAAGGAATTCAATTTAACTAAGAATAACTCAATTAAAAATAGCCAAATAATCTGGATAGACAATTTTCAAAGGATAAATGGAAATGGATCCAAAATATATGAAAAAATGATGCATATTATTAGCTACTAGGGAAATGCAAAGCAAAACCTTAAGAAGTCATGATCATGCCTCAGTTAGAATGACTACTATCAAATAACAAAGTACTATAAAACAAAATAAATGTTGAAGAGAATGTGGAGCTAAAGGAACTCTCAGATACTTTTGGTGGAAATGTAAACATCTAACCTATAGAATACTGCGTGGAGCTTCCTCAGAAAACTTAAAATAGATCTACCATAACAGGGGGCCATGACACTTGTAAGTATATTCTAAAAGAAAGAAAATATACCAAAAACAGATATGCTTGGCCATATTCACTGAAGCAGCACTCACATGAGGTAAGACATACATTCAGATGACATGCCTACATTCAACAGGCGAATGACTAAAGAAACTTAAATAATTATATAAGTGAAGCCCTACTACTTACAGCAAAGTGAAAGGAAGCAGGGCACATTTGTGAATATTAAATGAAATAAGACAGGAAGAAGAGTCTGATATATTCTTCCATATGGGAGCTACAAAGGAATCTATTTGAATTTAGATTGGTGATTACTAGAGGTTGGGAGAGCAGATGAAGTGTAGATAAAGGGAAGCATACTTTGATCAGTGCACACCGAACGTTTGCACTGAAATATCACACGGAACCTCATTTGTATTAGTAATGAATACATTTTCATTAAAAAAATAAAACTTAAAAATCTACAAAATAATGAAACTTTAGGTAATACAATTTGTTTCATCACCAGTGCCAATTTGTCTGCAAAATGAACGTGTATCAATTTGTTTTTCTGAAAAATAGGTTTGCTTAATTAAAATATCTTTAATTTACTATTAATAAATAAATTTCTATAGTAAATTTAATAAATATTGCAAGCAGCATTCTGAGTGTGATATGAAAGAATTATGACACATTTCCTTCTGAACATGAGTAAATTGAAAGGATTTATTTGAATAATTTCATAATTATTATTTTCACCAAATATTTATACTTAAAGAAGATTAATGACCTTAAAATGTGAATGTAAAATATCTTAGTGTGGGCGTCTAGTAGAGAAATTATTTGTATGGAAATGTATGGTTACCAATTTAAGTACTGTTTATTATTTTGTTTCTTCCCTTTACATTATTTTATGTCACACAGTAGATTCTGAAAGTAAAATCAAGAGTTTTCAGAGAACATAATTTTCTTGATTACTCATTTTAAAAGGCAAAATTTTCTGACTTCTAAGTAGATATTTTTAGCCATAACTTTTAAATTGGAAAATATATAAAGCAGATCAGCTAACAGGTTAGAGCACTTAGGAAGACATAAACTTTAGATGTTTACAAACTCTAGAGCAGGTGATAAAAAGAAAATATCATATGTGAGTGCATAAAGGGGTGTATAGTTTGAATAAAGTGATACTATTTCTCACAGAGAAAAACTCATAAATTCAGGGTTTGTAACTAACAACAATCCAATGTAATGTAAATTATTGGCTATTTTTTTAGACAACCAAGAACTCTGATGCTCAGAACTAATTGATAGCCTTTGCATTTCTACTTTCTATAAAAACATCTTATTATAAAGTGAAAAAAACAGATAAGAGGATTTGGGGATGTGATTTTTTTTTTTTTAGAAATACCCAAAATATACTAAAAAAAGGAGATTTACTAGAACTGAAATACTCATTGGAAAAGAAAAAAATGAATTATTTTCATGTAATCTTATCTCTGCTATCTGTTAAGTACCAATATCTATGTATTTAATTATTCTTACATTACTAGAGAAGAAACTGAAGTACAGTAGAGAAAATAACTGATAAAGATCATATTTAGTAAGCAATGGACACAAAGTACTTTATTACTTTTTCTATGTGAAGGACAACATAACCCAATAAAACTTTTTTTGGTGATAGAAGTATTTTGTATCTGAGCAGTTCACTTTGATAGCCATGACTAACATATAGGACTGCTGAGCACTTGAACTGTGGTTAGTATAACTGAGAGAGTGAATAAAAATTTTTCTTAACCGTAATTCATTTAAATATAAATAGCCAGCAGTAAACAGAATTCAGAGAATTAGGTGAAAAAAGAGTAGAGCTAAAAGTCTAAAGTTTTGGGACATAGTCTGAACCTTGTGGGAAAATGGGGCTGCTGAGAACATCTTTTCTATTGGTGTGAAAGGAAAAAAAGTATCATGACCTGGAGAAGATGAGTGAATGAGTGGTAGTTGAGGGCTTTTTACTATGATAAATTGTTCAGCAAGAGAAAAAAATGAGAAACACATCAGCACACCGATGTCTGTGGAAGGGCTGAGGTGGTTTGACATATTTCTTACTAGTATACGAAGGAACAGAACCCAAGGATGCAGAAGGGAAAACAGCTACTTATCTGGAGTAAAGGGAACTGATACATGAAGATAATGATCTATGAAGGATTTTCACTTGTTCATGTTTTTATACTTTATTCTGAGGTCAAGGCAACACAAACGTCTCACATATTCCCCAAATTGAATATGCAGTGAATAAACTTAAAATGCCAGATGAAAAGACTTAAAAATGTTTACCAGAAAAGAATAGGGGCTATTGGGAACAGGTGAGCATGCTGGGGGAAATTTCAGCTTTACAAGAAATGGTATATATGTAATTTAAAAAATATATTTCTTACTGAATGTTATTATGGAAAAAACTCATTTCAAATTAAAAATAGGAAAAAAAAATTACCTGGCAAGATTTGAAAAAGTAATTCAATTAGTATGTTCTGAATATATAGGTTTATGTAAATAACACCCATTTATTCTCTTCAGTGACCCTACAAATATCAATCTATAGATTTATGTATTTACTTACTATTTATTTATTTATGAGACAGGTACTCACTTTGTAGTTCAGGCTGGCCCTGCGCTCACTATGTAGCCCAGGTAAGCCTTGAACTCAGCAATCCTCCTGCCTCTGCCTCCCGAGTGCTGGGATTAGAGGCTTGAGCCACCATGCCCGGCACTGTGGTATGTGGTATTGATTGCTGGTGGGCGTGAGTCAGCATGTCCAGTATTGTTGTATATGGTTACTGAGATCGAACTGGGGACCTTGCGCTTGCTAGGCAGGTGTTGGAACCATCGAGCCAAATCTCCAGCCCAATCTATAGATTTTTATAGTCTAGGGAAAAGGTAATGACTGTAAGTGAATCTAAAAACATAAAATTCTATAGAAGGCATGGATCTTGTGAAACTACTCTGAAATAGTTTGGACCTAGCACATGGCCCACCAATAACTAACTACACAGCAGAGATGTTGTGGAAGTTGATGGTGGCCATCCTCTGAGTTCACTGGCTAATGACAGCGTACCATCAAGGAATTTTATATTAAAAACTTACACAGAATCTTAACAGAAGTGTTTCTTCCATGTTTTTCTTTATAAAAGCTGAAGAATTTTGTTTTATAGCTTCCTTAATCCAGTTTTCTTTACTTATTTATTTTGACACCAGGGATTCTGTTCTTAAATGTCAAAGTAGCTTCAGTGGACTTCTGATTTTTGAACTGGAACTTGAAATTACACTGTTTCAATATCAAAATATTCGTAAAAAGAAAAGAGAAGAATTGATGATTTTAAAGTTTGTATATACTCTATCTACCCCTTTTGTCAACAGAATGAAGCTTATGGCTACCACTCTGACTCCCCGTAAATATTTAATCCATCACCCACTCTGTTCTTCCAATTTGTGGAATGAAAATATACCACAAGACTTTTCACTATGAGAAGTGACACACAAACGGAGACAATGCAAGAAGAATATAGAAAATTAAGTGCCTTTGTCACTTCAGTCCTATAATCATGTGTGTAATCTAAGGGCGAATATGGATGTGATACGAAACTGTCTACTAGACATTAAATTTTCTTAGTAGTAGATTCTGTAGCGTTCATTCTTCAAGTGGCTTCCACACAAAACACCTCTGTTCTGAGCAAGGAGTGCTGCTTATTAACAAAAGGCATCACTCGGCCTGGCAGGATGCGTTGATATTCTTTTGCAAATTACGCATGGGATTTTACTTCAGGTTTGCAGAAAAAAAAATAAGAAAAGAAATACACGGCAGCTGTGTACAATTCTAAAGGGCAGAGTGCTTATTTGCTCTGAGCAGGAAGGAGTGCGTTCACAGTTATTCCAAAGGAGAAATTTCTCAGAATTCAGAAGTTTTTTTTTTCTCATTTTTGTTACAATTTGCTTTCAGGATGAATTGAAATTACCGCGTTGAGATATTAATTCTAAATAACTTACTGCTATGAAAGTGGGGGTATTTTGTCTTTTAATGTTTATTCTCAAGTATAGCAGGATATTAAGTAGACATGACAAGTAATATAGGGGCTTGGGATCAATGGTCACCCAGTAGCAGAAGAGATCACTATTTTAGCTCCTGTCGGAGGCTACCCAAAATGAGACTGAGAATGAGCCAGGAAAACCAATACCAGTGTCTCCTCGGATCTGTCTACATAACTTAATGTACTCAAATTCTCCTTACAAAATCCACTGCTTTTCAGTTGCTTGATATTCTGACCATTTTTGAATCTTCGAACTCTGACAGAGAGGAGGGACACAGAGAGGTTGTCATCTGCTCTATGTTAGAAGGTGAAAGGAATGGATTTCTCTCTAATAGCACTTCTTTCTGCTTAACAGTTGGTGGGAGATTAAAACAATCTAAGTGTATAAGGCTGGTTGAAGGTCTGAGGACATCACGTTTTGGGGGGCAAGTTTTGTCTGCATGTCAGAAAACAGACAGGTCATTATAAGTAGAATGTCTGACCCATCCCTTTCCTATCAAACAGTACTGCTACTTTATTGTTTATTTATTCAGTTTTTTATGATTTACTCCCAGCCTTGAAGGAGAACGAATTCCTGATATGCCACTGTTCAGCCAGGACCCTGGTTAGACGCTGACATTCTGAGTTCCAGCCATATTAATTGCTGGATAAAGGCTGTAATCCCCCTCTCTTTGAAGACCAAGGCTGATATTTAGGCAACACTTCAAAAGCGGAGCACAACTGAAGAGGCATACTTCCTACTGGCTCTGAATTACCATGATTGGCTCGGCTTGCACTATAGTACATGTGCCTTCCATATTTGGCTACCCAACAAAAGAGTTTGATGTAATATTAGAGAGGAAAAGAAATTCTGAGAAAAAAGCGCTGATCTATAACTCCCCATAAGATACTTTGATGGCTTTTAAAACCAGCCTAGGAATAGAAACATTCAAATCATTCCTTTCCTACAGTAGAAATCATCACACTGAAAGTTCTTTCCCTTACTCAGTCTCTGTCTCTCCTTCTTTCTCTCTTCCCTCCTTCATTCCATGCCCATGTTTCAGCAAAATATTATATAAAGCCATCACTTTGAGTCCACTATGATTAATGATAAAAGCCTCTCTACATAAGGCATTTTAGACATTCTTAAATTATAACCCCTGGAAGCCTTCTTTAAAAATAATTTAAACATCAGCTACTTAAGGTTCACATCCAATACCTGTAAGACTATTGCACCTAAGATTTTGAAAGGGAAAATGTGATGTTTAAACATTCTGTGGAAAACTAAACAAAACTATAAATCAGCAGAAACAAAAAGTTAAGGAAGTAAAAATCTATGACTAACACAGAACTCTTCATTGGCTTCTTTTCCACTTACAGCCTTTCTCTGGGTCTGTGTTATTGAGACTTTCTCCTACAGAATTTGCCAAGTATACTTAGTGAGAAAGATTAACAGTATTTCAGATCAAAGGAGGACCCTGCTGCATGGTCTTACTAGATTGTCATTCATTCCCATTATGGCTCATTTGCACAAGATTTTCATGTAATATGAGCCATTGTTTTGATGGCAGTGATTTGACATAAAGACAGGGCTAAACTGCATCTCAGTGTCATAGTCAGTCATACCGGGGGGCATTGTGGTCCCAAAGAACTTGCCAATCATAAAAGGCAATGGTACTCAGTTATGGATTGGTCCTACCCCCCTCCACGCCCCTTTCTTGTTTTTAAGGTGAAAAACTTCTTGAACATGCATGGATACCATAAAAATCAGACAATGCCTACTTGTGCAAGATTAGATACAGTTTGATCAGACAAAGTTTCAGACCCCCTATTCAAAAGAGCAAGTTAGGAGCCATTTTAGTGAACTGCTTTTTCTTCTTATGCTGCCTGCCATGCTTATTTTGATTTTAAAATAATTTGAGGGGGTGAGAAGTTATGCTGGAGCTGTCTTAAAACCTTTCCTGAAGGCATTTTCATCTTTTTTTTTTTCTGATGGTTTACTTTAACACCGCTGCATAAGATGCATATTTACATATACTAGGCACCAACTTTTTCTCCATTTCTTGGCAAATTTGGTTGTAAAGAGAGTTGTGGCTGCTTAGATCATGTTTAATAATGTGAACAGAAAAGAAATATTGAGTAAAAAATATGATGCTGTGTGATTTTAGTTAGCTATAGAGAATATTATTTTGGTAATTCTATTCATCACATATTATAATGAAGCACCTATTTTTGATATATGAAATAACTATGTAACATGAAAAGAACAATTTTGAAATGGTTTACTATAGTAATTAAATAAGAATGAAAGCTACCTTAAGATATAATCTAGCTTTAAAGTGTAGTTTGAATTTTCTAAACTAATGCATTTTAAATCTGTGTAACTACAGCATTTATTGGCTGGCAAGGTGATAGCTTTATATAGTATTTATTTAGTGTTTTAGATGCAACACTGCATTGGAAATTTCAATATTGTAAGTTACAACAATATGCCACTTAAATTTAGTGTTTGCTTTTTGACTCAATTTGTTATGGAAAACATGTCATAGAATAAAATGGAAGTGAATTAATAGGATTGTATGATACTTAATAAAATGTTTTAAAGTAAGAGAAAGCATTACTACATGCTTATAACATTTTTCAAAGACCGGAATAAGTCTAAGTTACTTTAAAATTATCTTCCTTGATTAGCTTCAGAGAATCAGTGAAAGAAATAGTTTACTTACCACATCCTCAAGATAAACTTTTATATCTTGGGATCTGATTCCTAATTAACCATGTATTAGCTATTGTGTTTAGTGAAGTATTTTACAAATATGTATTTTCTTAAAAATATTAACCAAAGTAACCATAGAAATTGAATGTATGATAAACTCTCAGAATATTTCTGCCCATATTTTTATCTTGAAAAATTTTAAATAAATTTAAAAAGTTGAACCATAGTTTAGAAAATGTTTGTGTGAGTACATCTGAAATGGTTTTCGTTTTTACATTTGCTTCATTTACTCCCTATCCTGCTCCATTTGAAAGTGGCAAATCCATAAATTTTCAATCTGTGTGTCCTATGCACAAGGCTATCCTTTCATATAATTAAGACGATTTGAAATACTTCTATAAAATTTGAAATATTTCTATAAAATATAGTTCTCAGAATATTTAAAATAGATTATAGATTCATTAGAATTCGGGTAGTAGGAATTGTTTTCATAACAGCAAATGCAAAATTAATGATTACTACATAAACACTTTTGAAAACATCTTAAATTTAAATTCAAATTTACATGGTAAATATTTCCATTGGAATTTATAGTCAGGGTTTGAGAACAAATGCAGAACTATTAGCTGAATGTGTTTTGCGTTATGAAACACTTTTAAAATATATGAACAACAGCGCCCTCTACATTTGGATAGGTAAGGATGAAAAAGATTTTGCTGGTCAAGAAAAGGAAGATTTAGCACTAGTGGATTTGGGGACAAATGCTGTGATTGTAATACATTACAAAATTGCATGGCAATCTCTCACGTGAGTTTGCTGTGTTTTAAACCACTGATTTAGTATAGGGAGTCAAAATCTAGAAACAGTACGGCAACCTTCAGCAAACAAACTGACATATAATAGTGAGGAGAAACCACAAGGATCTCTAGGAAAATATATACATCTGTTTCAAAACAAATTTAACCATATTCTTTAACAGAATTTCAGAAACCAGTTTTCAACAGTGAGGTTGTGTTATTTTTCTTTCTTGCATATGTAAGCAGGAATTTAAGATGTTTTCATTCAGAAATGGGCCAAAAGCTTTTAAAAACACTCTAGTTTGCAGGATATAATTATTGAAGAAAATTCAGACTTATAATCTAACATTTAATATGCACTCATGAAATTATGCAGATTTTATTTGTATTTAAGTAAGTTTTTTGAAAATTAGTTTTAAAATTAAGTCAATAAAAATATTCGTGAAATTCTAAAGACACATAAATCAGAATCAGTCACCTTACTAGTGGACCTTCAGGCTTGCTATTAATCAGCAAAACAACTAGTACATTGCCTCTTTAATGACTAAGAAAATACACACATTTTATAAAGTCATAACAGATGCTTGTAGGGTAGGACAGAATCTAAGTATATATTTGCTCTCCTTTTTATAACTGTAAACACTTTACTTCATGACACCCAAATTTTAATTAGCAATAGTGAATTAGTTAAAAAATATGTGGTTAATAGCAACAAAATCAGTGCCTTTAAAATTGTACTTGAAATTGTAATTTGGTATTTCCAGCACAACATTTTCATTTAAGGCAAACTATACTTATTTTAAACATAATATTCTGCTTAAATGTATTATTTTTAAAAATAAAGTGCTGCGTCACCGTTAGCAGTTGAAGGCCAGATTAAACAGCATAGCCTAAAGTAAAACTCTTTCAGTAAATTATTTGTAAACTGGCAGTATTGTAAGGGGATATTAACAACAGGTAAAAAATCCAGAAACATTCTGTTCTCCTTTGTCAGTTCAATAGCAGTTTCAGTATCTAAGTTACTGCACTTCAGTGAAACCCAATAAGTAAAAATTAGAGAGGAATAATTGCAAGACATATTTTAAACTCTACAATTGAAACATCTAGAATAAATTCAACTTTCACAGAATACTTCATACATTTTGAGTGATGGCAAAGCTGAATAATAAAATAGCTTCAGAGGAAGTAAACAATCCACTCTGCAATGATCCCTTTACTCTTTTCCTTGGCTGAGAGTGCCAGAGAAATCCTAGAGCAGCCTCTAAATTTCTAGAGACAAAACGCCAGCGACTCTGGGGATCATCTTGTGCATTTTAAGAGCAAATTAAAACAGTGAAAGAATGGTGCAAATAATTGTTTCATATGTTCTTCGCTTGTGACTGCTGTAATCATCGGGCCTGATTTACAAATGTAGACTTGAAGGTTTCTCAGCTTCCTGCGGGGTAGAAGACTGTTACTTTGGCACCCGCTCTCTCGCCCTTGTAATCACCACTCAGAACTGTGCCCCGGTACTTCCAATTCTCAGTCTCTTGATTGAACACCTCATTCTGTGCTAACAAGGTGTCCAAGGTATCTGAACGGGGCTCCAGTTGGAAAATTGTTAATGGTTTTGCTCATTAAGCATGGCTGCGGTGGGTTTTGGTAATTTGGTAACTGTCTAAATTGCAAGTTGATTTTCCCCCTTCAGCTTAAAAGAGGTTAAATTTTAGACAGCAACAGTAATACTTCTGTTTCAAAACTGACAAGTAGAGTTGAGGGCTGTCTTATAATGCAATAGATGTTAAGGCTTAATAAAATTATCTTGAATGTTAGGCTTATTGTCCAGTTATGTTCAAGATGTGATTAAAGAACCAAATTAAATTTATGATAAAAATTTTTCACTGGATAAACCTATACAACAGCTAAGATTTCCTGGAAGTTTAGAAAATAAAGAAGTAACAGAAATGATTGCTTTATAAATATGAGAAGCAATAGAATGATAATATTTTAAAGCACCTCTAAGTTAAAATTAAATCTCTTTTAACATTTTGTTTTTATAAATATACCAGTATGTTTTAAAAACACATAAAGCCTATTTTATTTTTTAAAATTAATACTGCTGCTGATTTTCTTTACCTACTATTAGATGATTTTCCTAAGACAATTCACATAATCCGTTTTTATTCAAGGATAATTTTAATAGGTACAGGTCTTTCAAGTAGTTATTGAAAATACTTTGGACATTGTTCAGAATGCTTAAAATGGGCTTTACAATTATACTTTAAGATCTTGGGAGTATTTTTCATGAGTTGCATTCACTTGTCCCTATTGAAATTATTGTGACAACATCAAATCATTTTTACTTACGCAATTATTGCCTTTATATTTCCATATTACTCAAAAGATATATTTACTAAGTAGAATTAAGAAGAATAAAATAAGTTTAAAAATCAATATTCATACATTCTTTGGTTGAATTTAAAATATGGTTTATCAATTCAGACTTAGAAAGGAGAATATTCTCTAAAAGAGTTGTTTTGCATATTCTGTTTCTTCTCTCTTGATCATGAAATGTTTTCACTAAATTTGCAACAACATCAGTCGCGAGGGATTTCCTTTAAATTATTTGTGGTGATTTGGACAAGTGCCATTTTATCATTGAGAAGAAAAGGCGGGGGGTGCGATTCAGCTGAGGGTGGAAGTTTTTCCCTGTACCACGCAAAGGGCTATTTTAAAGTGATTTATGTGGCAGCTTTCCTCTGTGTCACCATTATGTCCCTGCTGCCTGAATGTGACAACGCAGTCCTTGCTAACATTTTGGTAATAATTTATTGGGATGAGGTTTTTTGCCTGAAGTTGAGCCTGCAATCCTTTTAACACTCTGCTAAAAGGCATAAATTCTCTCCAGGCTTATTTATTTTTCACTCTGGATCTGTGCACTCGCACAAAAACCTGCCTACATAAATCTGCAACTTTTCTTTTGGAATTGGGAGTTGAATGCAGACCATGACTTATGCATACAAAAAATGCAGAAATAATGCCCCCCTGCTGCTTAAGTTTTTTTGTTTTTCATGAATCAAGCTCAAAGTTATTTAAATTAATTCTAGCCTCATCATGGTAATAGAATATCATTTTTTGCATTTTAAAATACTGATGTATGGGTGTAATTTTATTGGTTATTTGACTAACTTTCCCATATGTATTAAACTTCTATAACCTAAAGAAGAAAATTGATGGCTACATGTACATGCTAACAAATTTTAATCAATCAACATGTAAATAGAATGTTCAACGTTTATAAAAATATTTATTTTCCCTATGACTTTGACTGTACAATGAAGAATCTGTGAATTCTTTTCTTATGCTTACAGTGAAGGCTTTGAAATTGATTAATAAGGAAATCTCTGAAATTTTGTTCTTTGAAGTTGAGTGTTAATTCAGAAATTCTATCACACATCTAAAAATAAAGAACTTGACTTTTCTGTATTTTTGGCCATAAGCATAGGCAAATTAAAAACATAGTTCATTGTACTAGATCTAGATTTGTTTGCCAGTGGAAAAAAGTTAACTATTAACCTTCAAATCCTATAAACCTGACTAGATCCATGTTATTAGTAGTCTAGTCCTATAGAGGACTTCAGTACATTCATGATTCTAAGAGGGTTGTCTGTTACTATTAGTGGCAAATAGCTGAAGATTGTTTTTTCTTTTAATTTTGGGATGAACAAAAATTTTTGCTTTGAAAATAGCATCTCTCATAGTTATGTATCTACAATTAGGTTATCATCAAGCTATAAGAAAACAGTTTAAATTAATTCTTAAAGCTTGGAATCACTATATGAATTAATGGGAGTCTCAAAGCTTTAAAAATTATTTTTAGTGTTTTCTATTAGCTCTATGATTCTTTTGAAAAGACTATGTACAGCTACTTAAAATAAAAATAAAGCTGCTTTACAAAGCTTTGTCAAAATGATGTACATGTATATAATCAAGTTAGGTAATTAGCTTCTATTTTTAATCCTGGGGGTTCTTCCAAATTTGGCTATGTTTCCTGTATCAACAAAATTATTATGAAACACAGTGAAAGAAACCATTATTTAGATAGGTTTTCAAAAAGTTTTAGCTAGTTACTCTAGAGGTGCCTGCAGTTCCAAATTATGGTATTTAAATTGTGAGCAGCACTATAAAACAGAATTTGGTTCAAAAAAGCAATGTATATTCATGTCTTTTTACACAAACATATATCCATAGATAATTTTACATGTAGTTTAAAGTGTTCTTTATCAGTTGCTGAAGAACTTGCTTATAGTTTGCATTTTAATTTCTCAACTAATGCATTTAATGTTTTAATAGTATTTTACAGAGAAGAGATAATAATACAGTTTTTGAGATACTTCTTTTTGTCATCTTTGTTTACATCATTCCAAATAATAATACAATTATTGCCCAGATGCCTTAGGATTCAAGTCATGATTACGGTTAAAAAAAATCTAATAGTATACCAATTTAACTCCTCAAGAAGGCAAAAATTTCACTATGCTGTAGTAGTATTAAGAATGAACCTTCAAGTGAGTAAAATTTGAGGAATTTCTATGGCTGTAAACATGACTGGAGTGAATCTAGGGTACTGCTGGGGAAAACTGGTTTTCTAGCTAAATTCAGCAGGTTTCACATTTGTTTATCTTATTTGTCATAGTTACTCAAATGTAAGAAAGCAAAATCAGTATTGAAAGGAACTTTGAAGTACACTTTACAAATGACCAAAATGAGATGCAGCATTAAAGTAAACTGACATAGGACTTTTTTCTTTGTATGTCAGTGCAAGAGTTCCATTTTAAAGACAGGCAGTTGAAAATAGGAGAGGTTGAGGAATTTGGCCAAGATTTGCACTAGTTAGGAATCCCTAGCCCGGCACCTATGCCCTCACCTCCCAGACCAGCAGGCTTCCCGTCCCTCCTGACCCCTTCCTCAAATCAGAGCAATGTGAAGCCATTCAAGCAGAATGAGAATGGAAAATCCCAGTGGTGCTGAGTCGGACTCATTGAGCTTTTGAAGATTACTTGGTCCTGATCAACATGTATCTGTAACTTGTCAGACTACCGTTAAGTCATTGTATAGTAACTAAGGGTGCGAAGATCATGAATAGGAACATAAGCCAAATCTTACTAAAGTGATTAGGAACATTAAAGAACAGATTTTTTAAATTGAACCTACTATTCTCTATGCTGTTTGGAGAAACTATGACTAGAGGAAATGGTTATAGAAAGGATTTGTGGGGTCCAGTTAAGGAATGAAATCTGCTATAACTTATGTTACATGGAAGTACCTATTAATTCTGTGAGAATAGGGGAAGAGAACTATTATACAAAGATTATTTAGGTAGAACAGGTAAACTTTGAGAATAAAATGGAGGAGTGAGAGATCATTACTCCAAAAGGTAGTACAGGGAGGGACACCCCAATGGGAGACAAATATCACCTAGCTTATTGGAACACTCTTTGTGTTTAGAATATACAGTGTGTTTCACACCTGTGTGGAATTCCTTAATGCTCTCTCTTCTATCTAATATATACTTGTTCTCTTTGTGAACCTGGAAATTGCCTATTCACCCCTCAATACCTAACCGGATTTCTCTAGCTGTATACCTTTGTTGAAATGTTTTCCTTGCATCAAATAAAATTAAATATTCTCTAACATGCTTACATCATGATTTACTCAAAATTACAAAGTAAGAAATGCTCACATAGAAAACAAGACCAGAGGAAAATCATAGTAATTTTACCTTAAATAGAAATCAAATCACATGTATGTATAATACACATATCCCAACAATGTTAAAGTAATATTTATACAATTTTTATCTCAATTTATTTTTTACTACTATTTTGTGAGCTTTTTCTCTTAGAATTGTCTTTTTTATTTTGCTAACAATAGAAGTTCCTTTTGAGTTGAAGAGATGAGGTTTTTTTGGGGAAAGAAAATTGGAACTCATGAGGAAGACACATTGGAGGGAAATCAGATATCATAATACCCTAGGCAAGAGCCAGTGGGCTACAGAGCAGGGAAGCAGGGATAGGTGGAGGCTGAGCAGTGTGTGATATGTTGGAGAACGGTCAAGCCAGGGGAGAGTCCTAAAGGTAACCTTGAACTTGGTGGTTAGTGCTATTTGTGAAGTTGGTTTAGGAGAAGTAGAGGGCAGAATACCCTCTATCTTCGTAAAGTTTATGATTCAAAAACATGTAAATGGGCCGGGCATGGTGGCTCACGCCTGTAATCCCAGCACTCAGGAGGCAGAGACAGGAGGATTGCTGAGTTCCAGGCTTGCCTGGGCTACACAGTGAGCTCAGGGCCTGCCTGAACTACAAAGCGAGACCCTGTCTAAAAAAAAAATGCCCCAGGGAAGGGCAAATGCTGAGAGGCTGGACCAGGTGAGGCATGCTGGAAGAGGAACAGGATAATCAGTATGAGAAGCACGTTAGTGAAGAGCATGGCAAAGGACAAAGAGCAGAATGAACAGGTGACCAGCATTGGCCTGGCCACAGAGGACAGGTTTTCTCATCTTATGGAGGCCACAATGGAGAGCTAGCACCTAAGACTTTGCAATGAGAAACAGAAATTTAAAGTGCATTTCATAACTATAAAAAATATGAAGTTAAAATAGATTTAAAAAGTCTTAAAATTAATAAAACAAATAATACTAAGTATTGAGAACAAGATATAACTACGTCCCTTATCTTGGAAGGCAGACTCTACCTGTAAGGTGAAATAAGGAATGGAAAAAAAAAATCAGACATGATTAGCTATTTACTTAGATTCATGATATAAATTAGCTCTAATAAACTGTAAAGTGCTTAAGAAGAGAGTTAAAGTTTCATCTTATACTATTCTTTGGCAGTTGAAATGAGTTATCACATAATCAGTGAAGGATTTGTTGAACAAATGAACAAGTTGAGTCTGAGAAATGGAAGGAATAACATGACGTGTTGGCCCATCCGAGTTCTTGTCTAAGTTGCCGAAGGCTGATCACCCAAGCATTTATGGTGACTGAAAAAGCAGGTAGCGTGTTTGTTATAATCACTTTCTTGGAGCACCTGAGGCGGTTTAATTTTTAAAGAGAATTGTCACAGTAAACGTTGATTAAATAAAAAGTTCTGTTTACATTTCTTCCCCCGTTCCTCTCCCTTTACTTCCTTCTTTCCTTCCTCCCAACCCTTCCCCTCTTGTCTTCCCACTGCCAAAGGGTAAAACACACTATTCCTTCTTGTGTCTCCAAAGCCCCTAGTGGATGATTGAAGTGCTAAACAACATCGAATCAAATGTATATTTGATTAAATACTTATATGCCTATTTTTACTTCTATATTTTGTGCTTATGATCAATTTTAATTTAAAATGAGGCATGGTAAGGGATTAACATCAATAATAATAAATTAGAATTACAATAAAAGTTCTTTAAGGTGTTTTTTTTTCTGAGTGTCTTCCTGTGATCTACTCGTCCCTCTTTACATGATACAATCACTATCCTAGTAAGCTAAAGTAGTAAGATAAAGTGACATGGATGATATAGGCATTGTAATTTAATGTTAGGCCATGACCGGCCTTCTTGTGACACACAGAAAGATGATTGCCTGCTTCCTGTGATCCCTGATGTGCCAGTTAATTTTAATTGCCAGCTTGAATGGATTAAGAGAGTCTGGAGGAGTGATTGGATCATGGGGTGCTACATTCATCCGTGAATTAACCCACTAATGTTCACAGCTAAATGTGGTGTTAGGAGGTGGGGTGTGTGTGGAGGAAGTGGGTCACTGGGGGCGGGACTTTGGAGGGTATATCTTTTGCTGGTGCTCTTCCCCAGACATGGCCTTCCCTAGACTTTATTCTGCCACAGCCTTCTGCATGACCTCTCTGGCTTGGTGGCCAATTTAAACAAGCAGAATTAAAACTCTTCTACTTTAAGTTGTGGTGTTAGGTATTTTGTCCCAGAAAAAGGAAAGTTAACAAACACAAAAAAATTGGTTAAGAGAGTTGGGTGGGGTATGCCAGTTAATCAGGGTTGTCAGTTAAACTTATTAAAGAAATTCCCAGGAGGTTAGTACAGCACACTTCAAAGTATGTGGATGATGTGTCCAGAAGTGACTGGTGTGTAGGCCAAGAAACTGAGGGAAGACCTTCCTTCATGGTGAGTGCCATTATCCAAAACGTTTGCATTTCTGATGGAATGGAAAGGTGAAAAAAGAGGAAGTCAGCTTACTTTTTTTTTTTTTTTTTTTCATTTTCCTTTTTTGGAGACAGGGTCTCGCTTTGTAGTTCAGACTGGCCCTGAGCTCACTATGTAGCCCAGCCAAGCCTCGAACTCAGCAATCCTCCTGTCTCTGCCTCCTGAGTGCTGGGATTACAGGCGTGAGCCACCACTCCCGGCACTGTGGTATGTGGTGCTGATGGCTTGTGGGCCTGAGTCTCCATGCCCAGCATTGTATGTGGTTACCGGGGATCGAACTCAGGACCTTGAGCTTGCGAGGCAGGCGCTGGAACCACTGAGCTAACCCTCCAGCCCTCAGCTTGCTTTTTGTATTGTTTTTGTACCAGGGATTTCATCCAGGACCTTGCACTCGTGAGGCAGGCGCAGGGGCACTGAGTTAAATCCCCAGCCCTCAGTTTGTATTTTGAAAAGCCTCATTTTCTCCACGTTGGTGAACACTGTGACTACCACTGCCTGTGGACACCAGTGTTCGGACTATGTCCCTTCAATGAGGATGCACTGCAGCTGTTCTCTAGCGGTCTTTCAGGTCTTCAGTCTCAGATTGTCATTTCGTCTTATTCCTTCTTGTTCTGAATCTTCCAACTTCGTAACCTGAGTAGGTAGTGGATCTTTTGGCTCCCCATCCTGCCAACAGCCATTGGGAACTATTCCGTCTCTGCTCCTGTAATAATGTCTAATAAATCCACATATATACATGTAAATGTGTAAGTATATATATATATGATGTAAATGTGTGTATATATGTAAATGGTATATATAATGTGTATATAAAAATGTGTATATATGTGCAAATATATGTAAATGTGTGTATATATATATATGTATATATATTTATATATAGAATTTCTATTGCTCTTGTTTTTCTAGAGCACCTTAACCAGTAAACTGTCTCACCATTGAAACATGACAATATCAGGACAGGGTAGGGTGTTCCACGTGCATAAGCCAAATAAAGGGATGATTTACTTCCAGGATGGGGCACAGTAGGACACTGAGATGTGATATTTCATTGCTCCACTCAAAACAGCATGTAGTTTGAAAGCTGTGAATTGTATATTTCTTGCATTTTCTGTATAATAAGTTTAGATAATGGTTGATTGCTGGTAATTAAAACTGAAAAGTGAAAGGAAAATAAGAAGGAGCTAAGGAACATAAATTTCAGATCCCAGCCCCTTGTACATTAGATTCACTGGCTGTGTGATCTTGCTACAAGTTGGAAACTCATTGTCCCAGTTCTCACATGCAAAGTGACATCAGTTCGGTCTTATAGTACTATTTCAAACATAATGTGGGGTGATTCATGTTAATTATTCAAGGAATAAAAAATTATAATGACCTCCATAGGTTTCACATATAATTATCATATCTTAGCAGTCAACTGTGAAAGTAGTAAAGTGAAAATAGCTTGAAACTTCTTGTATAATAAAAATATTTATATTTTGAATATAAAACATAAGCATGATGGAACACAAGAAATTACTTCCACCATTATAATTTGATAAGATTAATTAATAAGTTTATTAATGCAATTAAAGAAATAAAAGAGAGAAATTATAATTAATAAAAATTGGAGAAATTACCAATATTTAGAGATTATATAATGATTTACTAAAAGAAATACAGGTAATGAAATGCAAAACTATTAGAAAAATAAAAGAACATGATACTACTGTTTGATTAAAATACATTTGCTTAGGTGTTGGAATGTTTCTTTTCTCCTTTCATGTTTATTTATACCACTCTGATCCCAACCATATAATTATGACTCATTGATTTAAAATTGCATTTACGTAAAATAAGAGAATTTTTAGCTCTTATTCTTGGAAGGAGAAGGAAACTTAGGAAAGAGTTAAGAAAGAAGGTTTTAAAGGGAAACAAAACATATCTTTAGGGGGTGGGAGATTGTGAGGTGGGTAAGGGAATGGGAAAAAATGAGAATTAAATTGTGTTATATACTGGTAAAAATTCCCAGTATTGTCTGTGATCATGATATATGTATATACAAGGTACCAAGAAAGATAAAAATTTTTAAAAAACTCTATCAAAGGAAAGGGTCAGCTAGAAGAGATTTATAAATTCTGAGTTATGAAGACCTCAGTGACAGGTGGAGGAAAGAGAACACAGTCAATAGATAAGGACAGTATGAGGTAAGTGAATATAAAAATGTAGAGAGAATATCAGATGTGGCATTCAGGAGGTCAGGGGTCATGTTTGGCAAAGTGATCTCTGAAGAATGAAGACGTTAACATTAGATTGAAATGAGTTATATGCTAACAAATTTAATGTTAAAAGAGAGATCTGGTAATTTAAAGAAACGTGACCAAGTCATTGTTATTATTACTTTGGGGATTTCTGTAAGAAGAAAGTAGATGATACATCTTAAAGATGATTAATTCTTAAAGAAGGTTAAGTGTAGCATTAAAAGGTACAAGCAGAACTGTTCAGAAATGACTGAGGAGAGTTCTCCTGGATTAGCAACAGGAAGTGAGAAATTCAAGACATGGTTGGAAATGTAGGAGGCGGGAGAAGCACCCTCAGAGCTTTGGGAAGGCCTTCATGGATTCCTGGTTTGGGGTGGAGCACAGGATATGGAGAGCTTATTTCCAAAAGATAAAGAACAGTGGTGAATCTCTGAAGGTGGATTGATTTTTAGGTAGGAGAAAAGATTACTGTAGAGTGTGGTGACGTCGGCCACAGGGCTGGAGAGCCAAAGAGAGTGGAGGGAATTCGGCAGACTTTTGGAACTAATGTCAGGAAGTAACAAATATGAAATAGATTAATGAAATTCTGAGTAGGTAAAGGCCTACCAGAGGCCAAAAGAGAATTCAATAATCTGAAAAACCCTAATAAAGAACTTTAGATTTTTCTAAAGATAAAATAATTAACCTGTCTCTTTTTTTGTTAGATCGTCTTTCAGTGAGCATCAGAAATTATGTCCTGAAGAATCCTTACCCACTATTGCTAAGAAAGTAATGTGACCATTAAGTTTAATTAATAGGAACCACATAGGAGATTAGTACAACACAACTTCTAGATGTGTCCGGGTGGGTTGTGAGGGTCTGACTTTGGTTATTGCACTTGGTCTTGGCCCCTGCTCTAGCCTTTCTTCCCTGCTCTGCCTTCTGGCCAGGATGAACTAAGTAGCTTTACTTCACTCTGTCCTTCTTCCATGATACTCCTACCTTGGAGCCACCCCATCACAGACTGAGTCCTCTGAAACTGGAAGCCAAACTACCCTGTCTTCAAGCCGTGACAGTTGAGTATTATGTCCCACTGACAGTGATTTGTTACTGTCACTATGGGAAATAATACAGAAATTCAAAGAGAAAATCCTGAAAATAGATCCACGGTATGATCAGCCATTCTATTTCTGGGTATGTGGTCAAAGGAAGTGAAATTAGCATATCAAAGAGAAAACAGCATGTGTTCATAATGGCACTGTTCATAATTGCTAAGATACAGAATTAACCTAGATGATCATACCTGATAAATGGATAAAGAAAATCTTCTATATGGATATATAATAGATTAGCTTAAAGAATAACTGTATCTTTTTTTTTGAGACAGGGTCTCACTTTGTAGTTCAGGCTGGCCCAGACAATCGTGGAACTCAGCAATGCTCCAGCCTCTGCCTCCTGAGTGCTGGGATTACAGGCGTGAGCTACCATGCCCAGCATTGTGGTATGTGGTACTGATTGCTGGTGGCTATGAGTCACCATGCCCAGTATTGTTGTATGTGGTTACCGGGGATCAAACCAGGGCCCTTGGGCTTGCTAGGCAGGCATTGGAGCCACTCTGGCCCAACTATACCTTGTTTTTGAGATAGTGTCTCATTATGTAGTTCAATCTGGCCTGAACTCATTATGTAGCCTAAACTGGTTTTGAACTCACAGAAATCTTGCTTCAGTTTTCTGAGTGTTGGGATTATAGGTGAAGAAGAACTGTATCTTATCATTTGTAGCAGAATGGAGGAAACTGGAGAACAGCAAGTAAAGTAACAAAACCAGCCCATCTCCTTGGACTCTAACCTTCCACCTTCCATTTTTTTTTATGTGTACTGGCCATTGTGATTCCTTTGGATTCACACAGATAATCTAGGATAATCTCCTGTCTCAAATTCCTTAAATTAATCACATCCATTAAGTCAATTTTGCCATGTAAACAACATATTCACAGGTACAGGGATTCATGGACTTTTTGGTGGGGAAGGGATTTTTGTTTTGATAAATAGAAGATTGGAAAGGACACTGTAGACTTTTATCTCCCCAGGCCCACCCCTTCCAGAAGAAAATTCCTTTCTATGAAAATTTTTCATATTGGTGTTTTTTTCTGAGTTTATTTGTATAATGAATTATCTCTCCAAAAATGTTGAAGTGTGAAGGGTTTATTAGTATGCTTGAACACTAATAAGAAGGACACTTGTTCTTATTTCATTTGACTTTCATAGATTTTGTCCATCAATAACTGCATTGTGAAACTGATGAGTTCCACTACCACATCTTGGTTTTATTACCTATGTATGGCTTCATGCTAGCCAAAAGGTTAGAGTCTACAATTATTTATGCTAATATCAATTTGCTTTTGTACTGCGAGCAGTACAAATAAAACTGCAGAAATTGATTACACATCACTGACGGCAGAAGCAGCATACAGTTTCATCAATGAAAACACCGAGTCATGTACAGCTCAATAGTTGTGTACAGTCTCATGAGAATGACAATCAAAACCAAGTAGTAATGATATGAATATTTATTGGATACCTCATCCTGGTTTGGTAATTTTAATAATTTGTAAAAAAATAAGTGCAAAGGGAAGCATTTCTGTTTTCATTTTATACTTTTTTCAAGAATATAGTTTCTTAATATTGGACATCTGAGTACTTTTATATTGCTTTTTATTGTATTTGGGTTTTATTTCTCTGTAGTCATTTGATTTAATCCTAAGAATGGATAAGTATCAGATATAAACATTTCTGTTCATCAGCACATTTTTGTGTCTGACACAGGTCCATTGTTACCTTAATTGGGCACTTTTTCATAACTTAGACTGAGGAACAGTTAGAAATGACAAAAGTATATAAAATGATATTTTAGTTAAACACTGAAGTTCGTTCATCCAAACAACTGTCTAAATTTTTAAAATAATTACTGAAAACAGAAATAAAATGCGTATTTTAAAACTGTTAGGAGGAAAAAATGGGAAAATGGAAAAATAGAGAAAATTCTTCAACAGAAGATTGAAAAGGGGGAAAGATCAGAGAAAATGTCAACATATTTATTATTCAGGAAAAACTAAATGAGCATCCATTGGAGACTAGAATTTTTTTGGAAATGTTATTAAACCAATCAATAGGATCAATAGGTGTAGATTAGACTTTTATATGAAATGCTAAAATTTGGGGTTATATACATTTTTTAAAACTCTAGATTATGTATGTGTGCCTGACTAAATTAAAATAAGAGAAAATTTGCTCTTTATAACAAACAAACAATATATATTTTACTTAATGACATAAATCAGAAATATGTGAAATCAGAAATAGAACTATAAGATGAACCCAACAACAGCAAAACAGCAGTGGATAAAATGTTTCTATTGCCAGATAGATATTTCATAACTATAGTGAATGAGAAATTTAAAAATTGCAAAACCAGACTAGATTTTAAAAATTAAAGATTATCTGAAAAACTATCAGCCTATGGCATGTCACTTTTGCTTCTAATTGTCATTGAATTGCTTGCCATGTCAACTAATCAATTAATTAAATTATAAGGCAAAAATTTGCTACAAATTTCTGATTCTTTTTTTTTTTTTTTCCTTTTTGAGACAGGGTCTTGCTTTGTAGTTCAGGCTGGCTCTGAGCTCACTATGTAGTCCAGGCAAGCCACCACGCCTGACACTGTGGTATGTGGTATTGATTGCTGGTGGGCATGAGTCTCCAAGCCCAGCATTGTATGTGGTTACCGGGGATCGAATTTAGGACCTTGCGCTTGCAAGGCAGGCACCGGAATCACTGAGCTAACCCTCCGGCCCAAACTTATGATTCTTAATTCAAAATTCTGTGTTGATCTGGCTGACAAGGCTTAACAGATCCATTTTCTGCTTTTTCTTTTCCCTTGCTTTCCCAGTAAAAAGTTATCAAACAGTATTAAATCTCAAGTCTCAAAGGAAGGAGAATGCAAATAGGAACATTTCCATTGCCCACTACATTCTCTATGAGTAAAGAAAGCTGTATTACCACATCTAATTCTGCAGAAATAGATATTCTCTGCATCTTTTAACGCCCAGCTTGCCTAAATAAATGAAGAAATACATAAAAGTTTTGAATTACATAACAGTATATTCTGTTTTCCGAGAAGAAAACCATGATATGGGCATTCAAAATTTATTTTAGTAAGTAATCTTAATGAGGAAATCTTGTTAATAATAAATAAAATGAGATGCAGTATGAAAAAGTTATGATATTCAAAAGTGTATTGGTTGTTTAAATTGGGTTACATTACTTTGTTCAGAGCTTGCTTGATAATGTGGTACTATGTCATTTGGATTCCTTTTTAGTGAAGCACAGATTGGATATTTAAACAAAGGATGCCTACAGCACCCTAGTATATCATGTCTTCGCAACTCAGGGATGTTTTTTTTTTCTAGTTTTGATAACTAGGACACACAATCAACCTATGTCCAGAATGAAATTAAATGATAGCCTAATGCTCACAAATATTAAAATATAACATCCTTTTCTCCAGTGGAAGTAATAAAATTGAGCATGTCACTCAGAAAAGATAAAGTTCTGAAATTAACATTTTGAATTGTTTCATTTTGATTTTTGAGACTATAGCATATTACTCACTAACCCACTCTGTGGCTGCTATGTGTTAACTTTCTGTACAAGTGACAGCATTGTAGAAACTAAGATGCAGTGTCTGAAAAGTTGTTACCCTTAACAGAATTTGTTTGTGGTTGGAAAGCCTGAGGCTTCACCACTCACCTCTAGACATCCCCGCATATGGCTTGCCTCAGAGCTCGTAGCATTTCAGTGGTAACTACCCCTCAGTAAAACATGTCAAATGCCACAGATGAGGCTTCTGTAGGTTCCAGACCACCTGATCTAGAAACTAACACTTAGAACCAAACTGAGAATATCTTGTTCTTGTATGAAAATTTGTTACACTTTCTATTTAATGTTCTTGTTATAATTTTCATTACCATATTTTAAAAACATTAGAAAACATATTTTACAACGCCTTTTATACATTTTGGACCCCATTCATATCTTTCATTTCTCACACCGAGGAAATGATACTATATTTACACATACATGAAATGGGAAGGAAATCTTCAAAGGGGAAGGGTACCTGGGTGGAGGGGAAAGCAAAAAAGGGAAAGAAAAATTGAAGATAAAAAGGTGGAAAAAAATGGAAACAAAGGTCCTATATATGGAGGTCAGAAAAGTTGAAGGGAGAGCAGGAAAAAAGAAAAAAAAAGAAACAAGATAGATCATACACAGGTACAAATTCTCAAATAGAAACCTAAATGCAGTGAATAATAAATCAAGTCAGATGACTTGTCCAATTGGCAAAACATTTTTTTTTTTTTAGAGAAAACATTGTTGTGGACAGAGAGTTCTAGAGAAAGATTTGTGGGACTTGTTCTGTGTGTACATACATGACTAATTTAGATGAGTATAGAGAATTAGACAAAACATTTAAACAGAAGAAAACAGTGAACACTGACAATTTGTAGTATATAAAATAATGGACTCTAATAGCTAGACCAAAAGTGGTTTTACTTAATTATTTGACATTTTACAATTATTTTTTGGAATGATTCCTTTAAATTTACCTTCAGAAAAACGTGCAATCATTAAAAAAAAGATTCTAATTATTGGTGGTCACAATAACTGGGCTATATCACTGCTGTAGCAGGCCTGGCATGTGTACCGCTCAACCACCAGTCCTCATGTGCACAGCACGTGGGCTTCTCTGCGTCCCACGCAGCCCCCTGGGGCTCTCTTAGATAACCTACAAGTGACACTGAAGACTGGAGAAAAAGATATTCAAAGGTGAAGCATAGATCATACCATTCTATTGTGAGTTTTCTGGGACGGTCCTGATTCTAAATGTTCTATATCACCAAAAATTATTGAAATATCTTAAGATTTCCTATATTTTTGGTGTCTGTTATTTATTCTAGACTGTCTCTTTTCACTGGAATAGGCATAAAATCTTTTGTCAGACTATATGTCCCAATTTTGTGTTCAGAAAATAGGCCAATGCGCTTTTAACTCAGACTTAGAGTGCAACAAATTTGGCCCCTGTGATCAGAATGTAGAGCCGAAGGCCCTCTGACGCTATAAAAAGAGAAAGTGGAAGAAAAGTGGCTTCTATGTAAGGTTTATATTTAGTGCATATGCATAGATATCTTGAAAAAGATAATTTAGCCTAGTTTTTTAAAGGTTAAATCATCCTTATACATAAGTGTGTTAGATATGCATTTCTCAGCAATATTTTCTTAAAGATTTAAAATATTTTTTAATGAAAATGGAAACTTTAATTTTAGAAAGAAGCTAGTAAAATTCTTTAGCCTAGTTTTTCACTCTTTCCCCCTTCCTGATGGCTGTCTAGACATAACAACTAAGGCAGATCATGTTTGTTGCTATTATGCAAATTGTATCTATGTGTCCTGGCAAATGGAGTGGAAGGACACCCAATAAAACACCACAGCACCATAAAGGAACTGGGTTCTGATTTTCCCAGGAGAAGTTATGCACTCATCATAAAGTAACTGCTCACTATATGCAACTAAAGCTGCATAAGGCAACTCTCCTATAGATACTGCAGAGTGAGCAGCCTATTATATTCAATAAATTAAAAAGATTTTTCCATCAGCAGAAACTATATTTTCCAATCATGTCTTTTACATCTTTTTCAGGATGTAAATGGCATTTAAGGAAGTCAACTATTGTTAATGTTCATAATTAAGAAAAATCTTAAAGTCTAAGCCTTATATTTTCATTACACATATTTTTAAACTATGAAGAAAACTTTATTACCATGTCATCCTATTGTCTATCTACTAATTTATCATTCTATTTTTCCCAATATTCATTATTTCATGCTTTGGGTTATTTTATTATTTTTTAAATTGACTTTATTGGTACGTTTTAAATGTACATAATTTTCACAGTCATCACTGAAATCACCACTGAGCTAAATCCCTAACCCTAGATTAAAATTTAATATTACTTATAAAGAAACCACAGAGATGGACATGGTGCCACATGCCAAAGTCCCAGAATCCCAAGTTCGAGTCTAGGTGGGGAACTTAATGAGATCCATCTCAGTATAACTCAGTGACAAAGAACTGGGCTGGCATATAAGGCCCTGAGGTAAATCCCCATTGCTGTGGACAGGGAGGGGAGTGATACCAAGTGGTGACTAGATTATAAATCTTCTTTGAGAATATATTTACTTTAGAAAGAAACTATTTTTTAAAAATGACCATCACTTTAGAGATAGAAAATGATGACAGAAGAATGCAGATAATAAAAATGTATGACATGAATGAAGAATGATTAAAATCATTAAGTATGCTTACAAAAGGGGAAATTAAGTAAATCAGTTCCTTGGTTGCCAACTCTCTTGATAGGAAGTGACATCAAAGGTTTGAGTAAGAATTTACAGTGATGTAGGTGCAAATAGTTTGACTCTTTCTTCATGTTTTCTGTTTCAAATTCGGAGAGGAGAAAAGATGTAGAAATCGAGAAGGTGGAAAAAGAGGCAGTTGGAGGCCTGCCTCATGATTAGAAAGTAGCCCTCTTTTAAAGGTCTCACTGCTTAATTAAAGCTACATCCAGGATTTGAGGAAGTTCAGCTATCGGTGATTTTAAATTATGGCAAAATGTAGGGGAAGGTACTTCAGTCCTTTGTAGTTTAAACTGCAGGTGGCTCGCCTGAAGTTGTGGACAATAAAAGGCAGCAGGGCATTTCAACTCGTGAGAACTGTGTATTGAAAGCCTAGTCATCCTGGGGGTGGGAGTGGAGCATTCAGTTAGGAAGCGATTGGTAGCAGTTCGGAAGTAAAACTCCATAACCAAGTCTTTGCATTTATTTTGTGTGACTCAGACTTAGCTTAAATATTTTATAAAGGGCATAAGGTGTTGGATTTCAAGTGAGATCATGACTGAATGACTTAGACATTCTGATTCTATTCCTTTCCCACATTTGTAGTTAATATTATTGGTTCTTTTAAGAAATACATGTGTTCTTTACTGATTGCATGAAATCACAACTTTTGTATGTTTTCCTGTTACTAAGTTAAAAAATTAGAACGGAAAATATTTGTTGGTGTGCAGACCTTGTTTTATAATCCATACAGTTACTCCAACCTGAAGAACAAGAACCAGGGAAGGTAGTTAGCATTTTTGGGGGGTACCTACTGTATTCAAAGCACTTTATCAAACTGCTGAGAAGTCTGTAATATGATTACCTTGTGCCTATTTTACAGATGAAGAAATTGAACATCAGAAAGATAATTTGTCCATGTTTTTGTGTTGATGTTTTGTAAATCTTAATTAAAGGCTAAACAGGCCCTTGTATATTCAGCAACTATGCTCCTTCCACCAGCTTCCTAACAAGCTATGTGATGGAATGGAATCCATTCACTGGCGTGTCTTGGAATTATAGGCATAGGACTCAGGAGGGGAGAACTGTTCTTTGGCCTTTATAGGAAAAATATATATGAAATTATTATTCTTCTTTAGAGTGGGTCTTCAGTTCCTTCCAACGCTTGTTTTCTTCAGGGTAGTTTCTTTTTCTCCTTTGCAATTCATAAATATTTAATAGCCACTAGCATCAGTTTAGATGTAACTTACTCTGCTAACTCTTCCAGGGGATTTTCATTTTCATTGTTGTTTCTGATAAAAAAATAATTCAAAATCTACAGTTGGCTAAATATATAGTATATCTGTTGCTATGTATTGTTTCAGTGGAACCACATGATAGCCATGAATTGATTGGTATTTGTCATTATATTTTAAAAATATTGGAGACTAGTGAGGTTTTTCTCATTCAGACAGCCAGAAGCTTGGATTTCTGGTGCTATATTTCTTATTCCTGTGCACTGTGCTTTCCTGTCAAATTCATGGTAGGACATTAATGTGTCTTGTTTCAGGGACACTAATTCAGTATTCAGGAGATGCGGCAAATGTTTAAGGGAAGGTGATATTATGATAGTTTTAATGATGAACCTAGGCTTGGGAAAACGTATCCTACATAAGTCCATGGTCCCTGTGTGATTCCAAAGGCAAATGTAGTACATACTCAGAGGACAAATTAATGCGAAGATGAGGCTTGGGCCCTCAAATTGCCAGACAGAAGTTTAATGGACTGGGTTCCACTTTATAAAGAATTTTTTTGTTTGTTTATTATTTGTTTGTTTGTGACAAGGTCTCACTTTGTAGTTCAGACTGGCCCTGAGCTCGCTATGTAGTCCAGGCAAGCCTGGAACTCAGCAATCCTCCTGTATCTGCCTCCCAAGTGCTGGGATTACAGACGTGAGCCACAACATCTGGCACTGTAGTATGTGGTACTGATTGCTGGTGGACGTGAGTCACCACGCCCGGTATTGTGTGTGGTCACCAGTATCGAAATGGGGACCTGGCACTTGCTAGGCAGGCGCTGGAAACACTGAGCTAAATCTCTGGCCCTGTGAAGGGTTTCTTTAACTGTCCTGCTACAGTGGTCTGAAAGGAAGAGGATCCATAGACCTTGGTGTCCTCTTCAGAGGCCTACATCCCTTCCTCTAAGCTTCAGTAGAGTCTCACTTGTTTTCTGTTTCTGGCATCATTCTTGTAATGATGCAGCTCCTCTATTTATTATTATTATTATTATTATTATTATTATTATTTTAACTAGATGTCACACAATAGACACTTTGGCTGCTTTTGTTTGTTTGTTTTGTTTTGTTTTTGTCTTTTGGGTGTTGATGCACTGATGCTTTGACTTCTAGAAGGTGATCTTTTATTCTCAAAGAATAACTCTGCTGGTAGAGAAGTTACACAGGACTGGGGCTTTCCTCTGGACCAGTACTGTCTTCTCCATCTTCTCACTAGCAAATTTGTTCTCAGTACCTGCTTCTTGGATTCCATAACTGTGGTCTTTGTTTTACACATATGTATGTGTACGTGAGGAGGGTATGTGTTGTGCATGTCCTTGGTCTGTGGAGTATTAGGAAAATGTTATTCTAAGCTCATGCTAAATACACTTAACATATTGTGTTCTATAATCTCATCTGATTCTCACAGTATTCAAGGTACATACTCTTATCTTAATTTTACAGAAATACAAATAAACCTTTAGAGAGATTAAACAGCTTGACTTGTCTTAAATTATTTGGTTAAATGACAGAGATCCTCCTGGTGACTGAATTTGACCTTTATTTTCTGAACTTGACTTGGTGAGCAGTTCTGAAATATGACAGTTCCCTATATTATTTCTCCTCCCATCTCCATAGATGGAGATTTTATGAAACTGCCACACAGAGTGCTCCTTCTCAGTAATGCCCAGCAACTATGCTTTCCTCATTAAGAGAGAAGAGCTCAGAAAAAGAGTAAGTTACACGTGGAACAAAATTCTGACTCCTGATCCACTAATAGGCACAAGGACTTCATCATGACTCGTCAGTAATGTTCTGTACTGATGCACATTTTTTTAAAAGGGAGGACGTGGGGGTGTATATTTTATTTTCACCATATTTAAACATCCATGTAGTGTACTTTTTCTGGAACTTGTCTGATTTCCTTTAGTACAGTTTCTGGGCCAATTTGTAAAGTTTTATAAAGCCGAATGCAAAAATAAGCACCAATTTATATTCCTGTAGAATGGGATATACAAATTAAAAACTTAAAAACAGGAAAAAGAAACAGTCATGAGCTTATTATAGCATTCTGTCTTCTCTGCTTGTCCCCATGATGAGTTACTGTTTGAATTTGTGAGGTCAAATCAAATACTCAATTCAGGGTATTATACTCTACAACATTGTGTAAGTGAACTGATGAAATCACAAGGGCCATAAACACTGATTTTCAATGACCATTATTGAGGGGGGGGATAGATTCCTGTCCCTAGAAAAGAAGGAGGATTCTAACTTAGAGTTTTCAAATTAGTGGATTTCAAACTGAATTCACTCACAACACATGTGTGATTTGGCTCATCTAGTTTTGTTGGTTTTTACTTGTACTATTTGCCAACAATTAGAAATTAATAGATTTCACATGCAATCAATAATCAGTATCACTCAAAAGGCCAGAAGTTTTTGTGATGCTGTAGCAAACTTTTACTTATATTTGGTACCTACACTTTGCCATAATCCTACTGCAGGAGATTTATTGTACATGTTTAACTCTTCTAGGGATTTGAGTTTTTGATCCTATGTTTATGGAATAATTTTCAGATTACAATGAAAAAAATCAATTTTTGCTCTGCTTCTCACTCAGCTCTTACCCATTATCACCTCCATCTAGCCTTAGAGTGGGTACTCAAGAGGTCAGACTAATGACCAGAATGGTGTCTAACAAGTAACCTTCGAACTAGGAAGGACACAACCACCATAGTGGAGAAGCAGGGACTGCAGGCTCCTGTGTTCCTGCCGTTAAGAGGCTTCAGCAGCCAAAGTGAAGGAGCCTCGTCAAGCCCCAAGATTTTAACAAGTGTAACTGTTGCATCGGTGCCTGTGTGTGAGTTGAAACAGACAGTGTTTTGTCCTGAAATGCACTCCATTAATCTCTGCACTTTTTCCTGTAGTGGCAAGCACCTCTTGATTTAAACTCTGTGTCTTTGTGTATGTGTTTTTGTGTGTTTCATGTACTAGATTTAAGCTTTACAGGGGTACCAGTACTTTATAAATATAGAAATTAAGTAAATATATTTCAGATGTGATAAACTGATTTATTATTGCATCCCTTGGACTTTCCAATGTTTCTGGTCATAGAACAAATGAAGCCACATTTGGTTTCCTCTGTGTTTGATTTCCATAAATTCACACTTCTTATCAAAAAGAAATTCAATCTCCCCACTGTATAGAAACACCTCTGCCTCTGCGTAAAGCACCTGAAAAACAACAATCTTAAAAATGGAGGGCTATTCATGGGTTTTCTAATTCTTATATTTATTGTGTGTATCACAGCGGCATCTATTTTGAGTTCTTACCATGAATGCACACAATAATTAATATAGGAACTGGAAAAATTTATCTAAACTTATAAAGATCATTTTTATTTCACTAGATACTGATTGTTCATTTATTTATACCTTGGAAAATTTTAATATGGAAACAATGGAAAAATATTTGCTAGCAGAGATTATGGTGGAGGTAACAATTTTTGGACACAATATAAATTTTACATCTATAGTTATGAAAGGCCTTATATAATAGTAAATGATTCTTCCAATATAATCTAATAAGTAACTATATTTGACAAACAAGTTTTGGGTCATATGTTACATATACAAAAATGTATAAAACTCTAAAACTTTACAAGGAGTTTTGTCACTGAATCAAGGAATTTCCTTCTGATTAGACAGTACTTTGAATAATAATTTATACTTCTTAGGGTGTAAGAGATTATTTCTTTATCAAAAATGACTTTTTTCTTAACTTTACTATTTTTTGTAAAAAGGTATTTTTGAAGGTATTAGTAAAACCTGCAGGTACCAAACTGATTTCAGTAAGTGAGTCTGAGCTGTTATTTTATGCCAGTAAAATGTGCGCATGCATTTTCAATTGTAATAACTGAAAAGTTAATCTGAAGAGAAAATGCTAGTAAGTGATACCAAAAAAAGTTGTTCGTCAAATTCCAGAATATTTTGCTCCTGATTAATTGTACCTGCACACTTTCATTTTACCATAATGTCAAAGGATTTTTATTTTTTATTAAAGTGATCTTTGAATCCAAAGTCTACATCGCATAAAGATGGATGTTTAAGTTGTTTCAAAAACCATGTAACATAGTGAGACAAAGACATAAGAACAATAGTTCTAGAAAATGTAGGCCAGTGTTTCTGTGAGCTCTTGCCAGAGACTAATTTTAGTTGAAGGGATCTAACTATTTTCAAACCATTCACTTTCCACCCTTCCCTACCAACTCTCGAGCTCTGCAGATGAAAGAGCCTTGTGGAGCCTGGAATTTGTGCCTGTTATAAGTTTAAAGAGAGTTTTTTTTTAAACTTTCTTTCATCATTTCATACCAAACTCAAGAGTCGTGCTAGGTCAGAGGTCGGTGACCTTTAGCATACACCAAAAGTGGACTGATATGAGGGCAACACCTTGGTCACGTTCCTCCCGTCTGATAAACACTTCACACCTTTCCTCTAAAGGGGCCTCTTTTCCCCAGGAGAGCTCCACACCCCAATCCTCTCTTCTTCCTTCCCTCCCTCTGTCTGTCCTTCTCTCCTTTAGTTTCCTCTTCTAAACCTGTTAACTGATAGATAAAATGAGCAAGTTAAGGGCCTTTCTCTAATATATTTGCATTAAAAAGAGACACCTGGAGCTAGACGAGCCCTGAGGCAGATTGAAGGCTGGAAGGACAGCTCCAGGTGCTATTTTTAGGCGCTGGCGATGAAGGCACTGGCAGTG
Organism: Thryonomys swinderianus; assembly: GCA_004025085.1. Taxonomy (NCBI): domain Eukaryota; kingdom Metazoa; phylum Chordata; class Mammalia; order Rodentia; family Thryonomyidae; genus Thryonomys; species Thryonomys swinderianus. The sequence continues at coordinate 79,061 of PVIC010001563.1, forward strand.
GTAGGACTGCCCTCTCAAACTGGCAAGATTATAAGTAGCTGGCTACAAATAGCTTCCTAACTTCCAGACCTCAGTTTTTAATTTTATTTCCCCTATTCATAGTTTCAATAAAAAGAGCCTCACAAATATCAAAGTCAAATCAGTCATTTCTCAAGCATTATATATTTCATTTTTAATAACTTTCAATTCCTATTAACATTTCTATTTATTGTCACAATTTCCCACTCTGTTACTGCTTTGTTAGAAACTTTCACCAAGATTTTGTTTGTTCATTTTAAAATACAGTGAATAAATGGATGTGTTTCTATAATGAGGTCCATCATGCAGAAAACTTTAAAGCCTGAATTCTTGTGGATAGTACTTTTATGGCAATCTTTTTTACTTTAAAAATTCATTTTATTAATTTTAATCATAAATTGTGAATGAATTTGGAAATTATTCTTTTGCATGTTAAGTTTAGCCAGATTTCTGTTATTTTTAAAAGACTAAATTGAAATATTGCTTTTTCTAAATTATAACTACTTCCTGTCTGAGAATCAGACTTTCAGACTTATTCAAAATGACTTACAATCTGCTTTTATTTTATATTTAAATAACTTGGTTTACTTTAAATTTGTACCATTCAGTGTCTGTCTTCTGAGATTTCTGTCTTTTTCTGATTTTACTTGTTTAGATTATGTAAATTTTCTTGAGTTTCAAGGGATTTTTCAAGGGATAAAAACACCCCTTTCCAGTATTTCATCTTTCAATAAACAAGGTCCAAATTTCATCATTCAAGTCATGGATAAAATGTGTGAAACCATTTGGCTTCAGTGACTTCTGCTGTGGAATACATCCAAGCAGTCCTTAATGGTGAATCCAAACCTATGAACAAGAAAGAATATTTGTCTAATGCTTGACCACACTCACCACAGTCTGGGAAATGAACACTGCATTTCCAACAAGTTTGTGAACTTGAATGTCCCAGCGTTACTAAGGCACAGCTAGCTGGACCCAGCACAGATGGATGTCCTTGGCAGTGTTACAGTGACCAGAAAGGCCTGTTTGGGAGCTGGGCAGTGGAGTGGCATGGCAGGGAGAGGACACATTCCTGGAAGGCAAGAATATCCAGTGAGTTCAGAATAGTTAGTGCACCATTTCATGTTCTATTTGAAGACCTGTGCACCATTGACTTGTAGGACTTGTGAACCATTTTGATAGAGGATAATAATTTATTCTGTATGAGATATTAGAAAAGAGAGAACTTGTGATTCAGTAAAAAAGGGATTCTGTGCCTAACTGACTCACTACTTTTTGAGCAGAGAAGGACTGGAACACTGTCAAGATGAGTTAGGGCCAGAGCCTATGGTGATGCACAGCGGAGGCAGTGCCTTCCCGGCACACCGACGCTCTCACTGTCTTTTCACCTTAGAAGTGGAGCTGATTTTTTTTTTTTTAAAGAAAAATCACTATAGTTCCTCAAGAGCTAAAATTATCTGTCTGAATTCTAGTCCTTTAAAAAAAAATCTCTTCTTAATAAATTAACTACTTTTGCTATGATCTGATGTTTTATTAAAATTAACAACTAATTTTTATGATTTGATCATTTAATACCTCTCTCTTGTATTTCATTTTCTATTGGACTTTTATTTATTACTGAAAGTTTTATTGATTGAATGAAGGTAAAGAACACAACAGAAGTTAGCCCTGCATCCATGCCCAAATCAGATGATAGATATTTTATTGATTGTGTGTGTGTGTGTGTGTGTGTGTGTGTGTGTGGTACCAGGGATTGAACTCTGGCTCTTGTGCATCCATAGTTGGTGCAGTACCATTTGAGCTAAATCCCCAGCCCTTTATTGAAATTGGAAAACATTCCCCAGGATGCAGGTAAAATGCAAAATTCTAACTTTATCAAATATATCTTTTCTATCAAAAAATGTTATATGGAAGTCCTTATTTGCAGTACTTTACTGTAAGTAGTAGAGAGTGGTGTATATATGACTGTAAACCCTATTACATTCCTGACAGGAAAGAATTTTGGATGTTAATAGGTGTGAAAGATATCCTAATTCTCTGCTAATCATATTCAAGACTACTTGCTGTCTGGAGAAATTTTCCACACTGATTTCCAGCCCCTGTAGTTGTACACCAACCCATGACTTCCACCACACAGCCATACAGGCATGTTGCTATCACAACAAGATCTCTGGCACTCTATTTTTATGTTACTATATTGGGCAGCCAGCACAGAGGGCAGTTGAAACATTTATAAAAGCTTTCCTAAATGTGTGAGGCTAACAATAACTTAGCTATACACAGAGGTGACTATAAACTTCATAAATGCAACCCACTAAACCACAGTAAATATATTTCCATACGTGTTCAACGTCACCTGTACATAGGCATGCAGTAAATCGCTCTCTGGTACCTGTGACTGTGTATTTACAATTATTCTTGATTTTGCTGATATAAAACACACAATTTACAAATAATAAAATACATAATACTCTACTAAAAATTCCATATAGACAACGGAGTATCACAGGTTGCCCTTGATGTTCATTAATTCTTTTTATGAACTGTCTATTGCTGTCTTTGTTGTTTAGTCCAGTGGGTGGCGCTGGCAGGAGGGTGAGTGGGGACACAGGAATCAACACACTGACTCTTGGTTCAGGGAAGAACCTTCTCTTTATTGCGCATAGGATTTTGGCTTTTATAGAGGATGGGAGGGAACAAGGGAGCATGTCGTGAGGGAATAGGTGAGCTCGTGGTTGCGTGGTTTGAAGTGACTGGGTTAGCTGTGTAATGGGGCTGTTTTTGATTGGAGGCTATCTTTGTGTGTGGTGTTATGAGGATATTGGTACTGGGCAACATTTCTCCTTACTTACATATGTGTATAAGGCTAGAGGCTGTGGGATATTGGTGCTGGGCAACAGTCTATGGTTTTAATTCAACACACATTTGAGAAATGCAGTTGCATGCTTTTTATTATAAAAGAATCAAATGAGACAAAAGCCAAAATGAAATCTTAGCTGAAAGAGAATCATACATTCAGATCTGTCCTGAGCACTTTACCCCTAGCTAAGCCTCTGTTAGCAATGTCCTCCTGGTGGGAACAGACCAGTGTGGAGGAAACATCCCTGGCTGTGTCATTCACTATAATGTGCTCTCAGGCACATTATTTTACTGCTCAGTTTCTTCATTGGAAATTAGGTACAGTAAGCACCTGCACCCACAGCTTGGCATCAGGGTTAAATTAACTAGTATGTAGAATTTGATATTTGACTGTTAATCAGAAATAAATGAAACATTAAATAAAGTTTAGCATTTGGTATACGGGGGATATATGAAGGTGAAACATATAAAGTGTGCATTTAAATAAATTTGTAAATTTAAAAAGAGAAATCAAACTTAGTCGGACTTAGGGTTATGCTTTGAGTTACATGAGGATTGTGGTCTGAGAATACTGCCTCTCTTAGCTCAGGTCCAGTGACTCGCATATCACACCACAGTCAATGGTAACCAGGTAGTGAGAAATGCTAGTACCTGATGTATATATTTTAAAATGAACCTCTATTTTCAAGAAATGGTTAAAATATGTGTGTATTTATATGTATGTATGTGTGTGTATATATATATATATGTATATGTATATATACACAGAGACACACTCAATAAAGGGGAATAATAAGAAAAGATATCTGTTTGATGTCTAAAATATCTGTGAGTCATTGGTGACTTCAAAGGAGAGTAACTTCTCAGCAGTGTGGGCTAGAAAATGAATCTCAGGGATAGAGGAGGATTTGGCTTGATTCATTGAAGTAGAAAGAATAAAATGGTACTTTGCTTTTATTTTGTTACTAAAGATTGAATTCAACCATGCTAGGGAAATCCTTCAAAGCATCACTGAGCTGTATCCCCAGCTACTGTTACTTTTTTGTTTTAAGACAGAGTGTTGCTGCCAGGCATAATGGCTCACACCTGTAATCCCAGCACTTGGGAGGCAGAGACAGGAGGATTGCTGAGTTCGAGACTTGCCTGGGCTACATAGTGAGCTCAGGGCCAGCCTGAACTATGAAGTGAGACCCTGTCTCAAAAAAAAAAAAAAAAAAAAAGACAGAGTGCTGCTGAGTTGCCCAGGTTGGCCTTGGACTTGTGATTCTTCTTCCTCAGTTGCCCAAGCAGATGAGATTACAGGTGCATGCAATAAGCCTGGCTCAAAATGGTGATACAACAGAAAGAATAGTTTTGTTGTCTGTTAAAGACACACACCATTTTCAAGTTAGTGGTTGCCTACATATTTTCCCATCAGTGTCTATACTTTGTTTTTTGCTCTCTGTTTTTCGTTCTCTTTTTTGATCTGCTCACGCAGATCAGTAGCAATTGTTCTTCAAGGTATTGGCCAGACGTCAACAGTTTGTGTCATGTCAGGGAAGAGTCCAAGCCCAACTTAGCAAGAGGACTCTGAACAGTGTTCCTTTCTCTCACTTGCCTCTGCCTTTGTACTTATGAGTTCTATTTATCTTTTTTATTGGGGTAAACGACAATTCACATAAAACTTACTATTTCCAACTGTATGTATATATTTCTGTGTGGTTGTATATACTTGTGTTGTTGTGCAGCTATCACTATGACTCATAGCTAGAATTCTTTTTATCTTGAGCAATTGAAACTCTGGATCCATTAAAATTCATGCTGCATTTTCCTCCCCCCAGCCATTAAAAACCACAAGTCTATTTTATGTTGGACACTGCAGGTCACAGAATGAGGAGACTAAGGATTTTTGTGACAGGCCTGTTTCACTGGGCATGTCTTGAGGTTTATCCCTGTCAGAGCATGTCCTAGGATGCCTACCCTTTCGTGAGGAGGAGTAGTCCATTGTATACACACATAACATTATGGTGGTTACCCATTCATCACTAGATGAACACCAGAAATGTTTCTACCTTGGTTGGAGTCAGGGTCTCACCGACTGGTGTTGAATCTACCTTTTGATCATTGTGAGTAGTGTGGCTAAGAACCTGTCATACAAATATATGTTTAAGTTCTTGATTTTTGATCTTGGACTATATAGTATGATTTCTGAGCCATGTAATTCTGTGTTTAATTTTTTGAAGAGATGTCATATGATTTTTTTCATAGCAGCTGCACAGTTTTACATTTCTGTCAGCAAAATATAAAGATTCCAATTTTCCCTCTGTAGACATGTTATCACTTCTCTCTTTGCAGAAGTAAATTTGCAGTCTATTTTAAGATATGATGTGACCAAGGAAGAATATTATAATTGGTATTAATGCAAAACTCAACTCGAATTCTATGAGACTAGACCATATCTCTGTAATATATGTTTTTGTAAACATGTGGAAAGCCCTAATCCCCTTCTGCCAAGGAAAAGAAGTTTGATCCCTTCTTGCTGGAGAGATTTAGTAGGTGTTAAAATGGTTGAGACTTGAGGAATTAGAGAATTTTAATACCTCACATAAAACATTCAATGCAAGCATACTTAAAAATTCTGTGCAACACCGAAGGATGAAATCAGGAATAAAGACCCATTAAAACAGTTCACTTTTTTGTGGCATTAAAAAGGAGGTTATGGAACTATTTTCATGGCTGCATTTTCCAATTTGTATAACAAACATATCAATGTGAATGGTTCTTGACATATCTTTTAGTTCTTATTTCACTCACATGTGTGCCTTAGAAACTGGGGAAATCTAAATCCGATGAAAACTCGGGACAGAAGGTTTGGAGATTGATAATTTAACTCCAGAGACTGAATATGGGGAAAGATGTCTGCCAAGATTTTCACTAAGTGCCTACCTGATATTCCTATTATTAATGTAACAGAACCAAGACATTTGGAAATACAGTTCAGAGTGGATTTAAGACAGAAAAGATACAATTTCACCTGTTCTACTTCCGTGGTTTCAAGGAAAGGGCCTAGAAGACCAGGATGCAATGTACAGGTTTATCACGGGTGAACCTCTCCCAGTTTCACTGAGTGTGTGTGTCTTCATACAGAGAGAGTGAATGTACTTAAAGTCATGCTTCATGGAACTGGAATTACAGATGCAGCCAGAGAGAGCTCTGTGCCATCGACTGACACAAACCCCACGGTAAGAGTCATGGATCTCCCTACTCAGAAATGGGACATAATAGCGATCTTTGAGATCCTTCTTGTCCAGTATCTGTAGAACTCTTTCTACATTGCCCAAAGGTCAGCTTTTTTTAAAATTATTATATGTATTGTTTTATTCTCTCTGGTGCTGTGGGGTTGGATGAGTTAGAGCTCTCAGGTCTATACTCCAGTTAATCATTGCTTAGTCTAATCAGTTGTTTCTGAACATAAATTTTGATACAAGTTAATTTCCTTGAAACTTGATTTATCCACTGTTATATTCCCTTACCACTTCCATTTGTCTTCTGTACATTTTCCAGAAGATAGATTGTACCTACTTTACGTGTAAAACAAAGTGCTGTTGCTCACAGGAGACAATTAATTTGTGAAATCTCGAAATACCTGTTATTTAATCAGAGAAATTAAACTTTGGAACAAAATGCATTCTTCTCTTCCATCTGAGGGTCCCTTTAGTGTTCCCAAGCCACATGTGCTGTGGTTTGAAAGCAGATTAGAACTGACACCAATTAGTCATATGTCTGAATTTCTGACAGAAAATAAAAATGAGCTCCTGTGCCCAAGAAGTCCAAAATTCATCTCTCTTTTGCCTAAGGTTTTCTTTCCTCAATATTCGTTTTCAGTTTAATATATAAGATTGTTGACTTAACAATGATGTATTTCAAGCTAACGGCAGAAATGAATTTTGCATTAATAAATTGTTTGGAGATGGATTCAAAGAGTATTTCATTATGTAAGAAGGGAAGCTATAAAACATGTTTGGTGGTCTTTTCATCATTACTACCTGTGGCCCATTTGTGGAGATGGCATCTATCAGTGTGACAGGAAATATTAAGCAAGTGATAGACAGTTATTAGCTGAAGTCCTGATATATTTACACCATGGGAAACTGCACTTGGTATTTTCTTTCTGGCAACTGGTCTACTGTTCATAATTTGATGGAAAATTGATTAATCACACATTTAACTCAATGCAAGATCTTCTGCACTGTAATAAATTATGGCCATTAATCAATAAGTACAAAGTAATTCCAGGAGTCTGGAGACATGCTGGTTTCTAATAGAAAAACTTGCACTTAGGCCTTCCTGCCAGTGACCACTTCCACTGAGGTATTTTGCACCTGCCTCAATCCAATTAGATGACATAATTAATGAACCTCAATCCTCTTGATAATTTGTTATACAAAAGAAAGAATGTTTTGGCACATCTATTAAAACCTGATGTAAAATACTTTTCAGAGAAAAACTGAAGGTTGAAAGCAACACAGGGATATAATGCTGGGAATCTCAGAGTTCAAGTAAATGTGGGAAGCAACATTCTTACTCTGTGTTGGAAGAAGACTCAGTGGCATTTGTTTGAAGAATCCAGCAGGGTCTTTATTTTTTTATGAAAAAAGTGAATTCGGCCTGTGTGCAAAGTTTCATGCCATCTTGTTTCTTTTATGACAAATTAAATGGTATGATTAGAATAAGTATTCAGGAAGTATTGTTTCAGAGGCAAACTAATAAATGTCTCCTTGCTTAAGTATCAGTTACAGTTTTACATATCACAGTCATTTTGCACCTGTTTTATGCAGCTAACAATAGGCTCTCAATAGATTTTAGTGCAAGAGAGCCTGGGAAGATAAAAAGAAAACCAGTTTGCAGCTAATTCTGTCACTAGGAAACGCCAGGAGTAGATTGTGTTTAGAGACTTTGAAAAACAATTAGCTATGGATTATAGGACTAAAAGGCCTTTCCTAACTGTACCTGGAAAATACTTTGCCCATTTAATGCCTTCTAAGCTGTCACAGAGCTTGAACTTCAGTCCCAGTGATTAATGAAAAGCTGCAGGGCACAGCTAGAAGCTAAAGTCTCAATTATGAAAAGGCAGTAACTAGTTTAATGTGCTGATGCTTTTATACTTAAAGTGACAGCCATGAAAAATGGCAATATTTCCAATCATGCTTTAATAATTTATCATTCATTTATTGGCATGTCCAACGTGCTTTACTCCCACTGTTCTTTTAGTCTTTCTTTGCTCTTGGAGTTATAACACTGAAGAACACAGTATGGTCTGTTTCCATGAAAAGCAGATCTTCTATTTGCAAACTGGGCCCAATAAGTACAAATTGTATAATTATTATGCATGTATTATCTATCGATCTGTCTGTTTGTCTATCTTATGCCTGTCTGTCTGCCTATTTACCTAGCTATCTATCTAAGCATCTGTCATTATGAAGTATCTAACTCTTTTCCAATTAGGGCCTATTATGGCAGAGCTCTTGAGAAGAAACAGGCCAGGAGTACTTGACCACTTCCAGATCAAAAACTGCCATTTGAATTCCTGGCAAATACCCTTGAATTATAAAACTCTGGTTCCAAGATAAATTAGACAGGGTTGAGTGGAAGAACTGCTTTAAGGCACCCTTACCAAGAAAGAAATCACATCAGTATGCAGTGAACGAGGGAGGAAGAAAGACAGTTTAGAGACTGTTAGCATCTGGCTGGTGGATTCATTCCCTCAGTCCCACAGGAATCACAAATCACAAAGTTAAGAGAGGACTTTCGTCTAAAGATTTTTATACACAAAAATGAGTACATTTTGGGAAAATTAAGACCCATTTATGGGGTCTGAGAAGGAAAGTTTGACTTAGAAGTGGGCCTAGAGGAACTCAAGGGATATAGCAGATATACTTTTGCAAACACCATGAATTATAACTTTAAAAAGGACAAAGATTTTTTTTAGAGAGGTATGAATATCTTATCTGGGGGCAAGAAAATTCTGCCACCCTTGTGAGGCCTGTGGTTGCTGAGCCCTGTGCCCTGGCCTTGCCTGCCATCCTTCTTGGAGTCTTTCTGACTCCCAAGTGGCTTGGGCTGCTCCCTGCTGCCTGTCTTGGCTCCTGACCCATCAGACTGCTTCTTGCATTCTGCTCTCCTATGGCCAGCATCACTCAGGAATCTTCTCACCCTCCTGCAGGGACCTGCTCATCTTCAATGTTTTAAAATTATCTGACTGAAACTGGTGGTGTAGACAATCAAGCCCTGCCTGGCCAGTGTGGAGAGCTCCTGGTTCATCCTCTCCAGGGTCTCTTCTTGTTTTTCTGTTTCAGAAGATAGTAGTATGAAGGTAGTTGGTAAAAGTATTCAAGCTTAATTTTATACTTTTAACTTCAGCATTGAATTGTTTGGTCAAAAGTGACAATCATTCTCTTGAAACTGCTTTATTGGACTGTCTTAGATATTATTTACCATAGTCTGGGCAGGGTTTACGTAGTACCTGGCACCACATTTCAAGTCAACAAATGAACAACAAGAAGCCACAAAGCTAATAGCAATTGAGTTTCAGTTCAGTTTGTCTGATACGCCCAAAAGAGAGAAGTATTAAGTTTGTGAGTCTTCCAGGAAACTTCTAAAACCAGATGCATTTTTATAAGTATTTCAGATTGCAGTTATACCATATCACAAAGTGTTTTAGATGTCCTGTCTTTTTTGATTGAGTGGTAAAATACTTTCCACTTTCCTTAAAAGGAATGAAAGCAAAGTAAATGTTTAGCATTCCTTAAGTGACTTACTGAATTTGGCTTCAAAAGTAAAATACATTATTATTACTCATGCTAGGATTATAAATACCACAGACATTGCTTAACGTTTTTCTTATGTTCATCTGTAAAATGGATGTTCTCCTTTCCTTTAAAAAAACATGTACGCATCATGAGAGTATATGTAAATTCTCAATAAAACGGAATGTAGAATTTATTTTGGAAAGTCATAGGAAGAAACTGTATCATTTAAAAATACTTTTTTATAGCAATTTCTATGACATCTTTCCTATATCTGACAATATATTTTGTTTTCTTTAATTATTACCATTTGTTTCTTTAATTACTTGTGCAGGTTATCATGCTTTCATTTTTAAAAAGCCAAAAATAAAGATATCTACAAATTAAGTTGAAAAACTTAAGTTTCAACAGGTGGCCATTTTGCTAGTAAAGCACTCAAAATGAAAATCAAGATGTGTCATGTACTGGTGCAAACTCTCAATGTTGAATGTGATCATAATGTACATATAAAATGTACCAATAGCAAATACCAGATCTTCTTTTTGATATGAGCACCTGTAAATGGATATGAGCTCTAGAAAGTATGGCAGTTTTTGTAGAATGGGAAATTTACAAAGGAAATTTGGTATGGGAATGTAATGAGGGGGAGGAATAAATATGATTCTGAAAGAAAATAAAATAATAGCATGTATATAGAGGGTGGGGAGGTGTGGGTGGGTAGGGATGTGGGTAGAAATGAGAATTAACTTGTATCATATACTGGTAAAAATCCCCCAATATTTTGTGTGATTGTGAGATGTCTATAAAATGTACCAATAAAGAATTCAATTAAAAATGTACCAATAAAATCAATTTAAAGAAAAACCTAAAATGCTCCTCTTTTTTTTTTTTTTTTGCTTTTTGGAGACAGGGTCTCGCTTTGTAGTTCAGGCTGGCCCTGAGCTCACTATGGTGCCCAGGCAAG